>ML813584.1:25883-38233 GCA_009831015.1 Picea engelmannii | reverse complement strand
ATTTAAGGTCATATAGTTCCTTCATTTTTAAAGAAATCTCTCCATCTTAAATGTAACATTATTTCCACTATCATACTCATTCAATTGGTAAATAACACTACCCTCTTTGTGTTTTCAAATGGAAAATAAAAGTCAAAACATATCTTTCCCATGGCCATTGTAAGACCATAAGTGATCTAGGTGGATATTGGTGGCCACCCACCTATTCCAAATTCCAACTGGCTCATCTTGATAGTTTTCATTTTAGCACGTTTCTCTGTAATGGGGACATTTCTTTGTAATTCTGGGTTATTCACTTACAAGGTTGTCGTGAATTCCAAGGTTTATATTGGTTGGTAAGTTATAGAAATTAGGGGTCATAAGGATTATTGATAATATTGTTGATAATGATTAAGGGTTTTGGTAGTACATGTGATTATTGTTATAGAGGTTAAGGGTTGTAGGGGATAAGAGTTATAGGTGATAATTAAAGATGATGGATATAGGTCTTAAGGGTTAATGGTTATACATACTAATATTTAGGAGCCATAGGGGATATGTATTAGGGGCTAAGGGATTTGGGAGTAAGGGGTTATAATAGCTAAGATAAAGGTGAGGTGTTATGGTATAAGGATTATAAAGAGTAGAGGTTTAAATTTTAGGGGTTACATGGGTTATGGTTAGGGGGGTTAGGGGTTATTTTTGTTAAATGAATGAGTTTACTTGTTAGGATTTATAAGGGCTATGATTGTTAACAATTATATGATACAAATGCAATGGGTTATATAGGTGGAGGGTTAGGGTTAGAAGTCATAGTGTAAGAGGTTAGTGTTGGGTTAGGGTTAATATGGATTTAGGGTTATAATGGTTGGGGGTTAAGAGAAGGGGATTATATTGGTAAGGGATAAAGGGGTTAGGGGTTATTCCATAAGGGTTAAGGTTATAGGCGTTAACAATTATGAGTTATAAGGATTACAGGTTATAAGAGTTAGCAATTATCGTTTGCAGGGGATAAGTATTAGTGGTAATAAGGTTTGATAGTTACAATGGTTATGGGGTCTAGGGTCTATAGGTTCATGTATTATGACTTACAAGTGACAACTTATAGACTTAGCAGAGATGTGGTAAAAGGTATAGAGTATATATGTGTTATATGGATAAGGAGAAAAGGGTTATATCGATAAGGGTTAAAAGGGTTAGGGGTTATTGTTTAATGATTAGGGTCATAAGTGCTAAGGTTTATGAATTATAAGGATTATGGGTTATAAGAGTTAGAAATTATGATTTGGAAGGGATAATTAATGGGAGTAATAAGTTTTAAGTGTTACAATAGTTATAGGGTTTAAGGTTTATAATATTATGTATTATGAGTTATGAGAGACAACTTATAGAGTTTAGTGAAGATGTATTATAAGAGTACAAAAAATATGTGTTATATGGGTTAATACTCAGGGGTGATAAGTGTAGGGGTAAGGGGTTATAGGGATTAGTCATTATGAATTTTAAGGTATAAATATTATATAATTTATGTTTTATCGAGGATGGATGTGATATAATAGTTAGTGTCAAGGGTTGCAAGGGTTAGGAATTATAAGCTATAAATAATTAGACATTAGAGGAGTTATATTAGAGGTTATGGATGATAGTGATGCATGAGTTAGTGATTATATGGTTAAGGGTTATAAAATTTAGAGGTTAATTATATTAGATGTTATCATAGTTAAGGGTTAAATGAATTAAATGGATTGAGTGTTATACGTATTAAGGGATATATGAGTTAGTAGCTATAGGTGGAATGGCATATATAAGACAATATTTATAATTTTTAAGTGTTATGTGTCTTAAATATTAGGGGCCATAGGGTTTAAGGAATGAGAAGGATTAGAGATTAGAGGCATTAGGGGATATAAAGATTAGTTCTTATATTATGGGCCATTGTGGTTGGGGATAAAATTTAAATGGATTATATATTATGGGTTGGGTGGGATAGATTATAGAGGTTATGGGTTATAGTATTCTCGAATAAAAAAAGGATTTTAGGGGTTAAGGGTCATATGTAAAATGGGTGAAGGTTATTTATGTATTAAATATTAAGTGTTATAAGTGTTATAAATCAATGGTTAAAGTTACAAGTTATAGGTGTTATGGATTATGGATTCATGGTCATAAGTGTTAGAGTTTATATCAATTAAAGGTTATATTAGTGGTTGATATTGGTTAATGGTACATAATTATGGGAAATATGGGGTTAAATAGGTTAGGTGTTATAGGCTACATAAAGGGATATGGGGGATAATGGTTATGGTTGTAAGGGTTAGGTGTTTGTAATAAGGTCTAAGGATAAGGGTTACAAAGGATAATGATTATGGTTTAAGAGCTACTTATTGGGAGTAATAAGTTTTTAGGGTTGGAGATATAGATTGATATGTAGTAGGGGTGTTATCTCATATGGATTAAGAATGAAATGTTATAGGAGTAAAGTGGTTGTATGGGTTTATATATAGAGGATATAAGTTTGGGGTTAGGGACTTGGGGTTATTGTGGCTAGGCAACAATGGTTTTAGGGCTTAGACATTATAGGGTCATCATGTTGCAAGAGTTAGTGGTTATATAGGGGTTTTAGGTGATATGGATTATTATAATTCAAAGAGTGGTTATATTAGGGTTTTTAGGTGATATGTGTTGTCACAATTCAAAGATCATGTATTTATATGGCTTAAGGTATGTAATGGTTAAGTTTTATCATGGTTAGCATGGGTTCTTAAGTCTAGATATTATGGGATAAGGGTTAGGTGTTAATAATTATATGGGTTAGGTATTTAAGGGTTATATGGGTTATGCATTTTATTATCAACTAAAAGGGTTAGAAATCAAAGTTAATTTTTCATAGTTCTTAGTGTTTAAACGAGATAGGATTTAATTGAGATTATAGGTGTAATTAGGGTTAAAATGATTATCTAGCTTGGTGGTGAAAGGTTTTATGAGTTAGAGAGTATATACGTAAAGGGTTAAAGGTGATAAACATTATAGGGGTTACCTGTGATAGGGGTTATACAAGTTTGGGGTATAAGGGTTATATGTATTATAGGAGTTTTACAATATATAGTTTATAGTGGATATGATTAATAGGAAATGGTTTTTAAGGAATAGGGAATATATAGGTTAAATTTATTAGAGTTTACAATATTTAAATGTTATAAATATTTAAAGCTAAAATGATTGTGGATTATAGGATTTATATGCATTATGTGTTGGTGGTATAGTGGTTGGTAAGTTATTGGCGTTGGGGTCATAAGCATTATGGATAATATTGTTGATAATGATTAAGGGTTGTGGTATTACATGTGATCAATTTTATAGGGGTTAATAATTGTAGGGGATAAGAGACATATCTAAGGATATAGAATATAGGGATGATAAGGGTTATAACTATTATGTTTTATAATAGTTAAGGGTTATAAGGTTGTAGGGGAATATGTTATAGTTGATAATTACACACTATAAATATAGGTGTTAAGGGTTAATGGTTATTCATAATAATATTTAGGAACTATAGGGGATATGTGTTAGGGGTTAAGGGATTTGGGAGTAAGGGGTTATAACTGCTAAGATAAAGGTGAGGTGTTATAGTTGTATGGATTATAAAGAGTAGAGGTTAATGTTTTATGGGTTACATGAGTTGTGATAGGGTGGTTAGGTGTTATATTTTTTAAATGAATTAGAGAGTGTATTGTTATAACTTATAAGGGTTATAATTATCACCAATTAGGTGATATGAGTATAATGGGTTATATGGGTAGATGGTTAGGGTTAGAAGTAATAGGTGTAAGGGGTATGTGATATTGAAGGCCATGATCGTGGTCGAAGAAAAGTCTGCAAGAAGAAATGGAATCTACAGATGGATCTATAGCTCAATGAGATAAGAGAAAGGATGGAACAACTAGCATTGAAAATGCAGTAGGAGGAAAAGGTACACTGGAGGTATGAATGTCCTATGAACAGGAAGGTAAAATGTCATGTTCAAAAGTTGTTGGCCAGAAAGCAACAACAAGAGTTGAGAAGGTGGCTGAGGGAATTAGAAAACCTCAGTGACACAGAGGAGGAACATATTCACATCTGTGAACCAAAAATTGGGAGACACCTCAGTGATGAGGAGGAGGTGAGATCAGATGAATATCTCATAAACTAATAGGTGGGAAGAACTGGACTTTCAAGTTTCCAGGTGGGAAATAGAAAGATATTAGTGGAAGGTCTCATATACTGCGAGGGGAGACGTGTTGAAAGTTCATATTGCTAGGTGGGGAATGACATGGGATCATTTGATCTCATAGACTTCCAGGTGGGAAGGAGAGAAGTCCCATATTGCCAGGTGGACAGGGAGAAAAAAATGAGACTGTTGGAAAGTCTTAGGAGCTGAGAAGTGGGTTCAGGTCAACAAGGAGTACTGATGGATGAAGGTTCATGTGGATTTGAAGACCATGTGAATGAAGATGATGATAAGTTAAATAATTCCACCATAAAAGAAGAGGATCAGAGGAGCATTCTCATTATTGGAGGGATCAATAAATTCCTACCAAACAACCAAGTAGAGCCCAGTGCACATGATGAAAGTGAAACAAAAGAGGAAGGACATCCAAAAGAAAATGTCAAAGAGGAAGAAATGGAATAGACACTGATGTATACCCTAGAATAAGGAGAAGAGAATTCATTAGAACTAATCAAAATTTTTAGCTAGGATGTTGAATAGGAGATGACTGCATCACTAATGCCCGCAAAAGAAGAGGAAGCGGACAACATGGATTTTTTTGATTTGTATGAAGAATTGGAATCCCTAGAAAGAAGAGTGATGGTGCAAATCTTGCACACCCAACAGGTTAAGTTGGAAGTATATGGAGGAGAATACCAGCCAAAGGAACGATTAGAGGAAGTTAGGGATGTACTAGCAGAGGAGCTGACAGAATAAACCAATATGTCAGAGGAGGAAGTTGAGCAACAAATCAGTGATGAGATTGTGGAACTGGAGTCTATAGCAGGGTGGAAAAATAATGTCGTAGGAGAAGAAAATGATGTGGGGGGTCAGGATGATCTACCCTTTGACGTGTTTGAGGAGGAAGTGCAGCATAGAAGACTGCATAAGAAGAGCCATCCACTGGAGCAACTGGATAGGGTGATAGAGGAGATAATAAGGCTGATGTTGAGGTCAGCAGAATCAGTGAACAAAGGGGAGTTGAATAGGGGAGAACCTGCAAAAGAAGCAGGGAAGAAGGAGAAGAAGAAGCAACAACAACAATAACATCATAGATGGAGAGGAGAAAGAGCACATCTCTAAGGGAAAGTTTGGGATCGAGGAGGATTTCAAAACTGGAGAAGAGGAGCTCATGAGTAGGAGCTCATGATTTTCCTAGTAGTGGATTATGATGCAGGAGCATTTCTCCACCTCAGCAACGCGCCAATATTCCATCATATCAACGCACATTTCAGAGAAGGAGAGGCATTGACCCTGGCATTTTTAAATTTGAAATCAGATCCTATAGGGATTTGTGTTGTAAGGATGATAAATGGCAAGCCATACATTTTTACAGGTAGTGGATAGAGTCACCTTAAATGGTTGATTGTAAGAAGGTTTTGGTTTGAGTCAGATCTGGACTTTTCATTTATGTAATGAAGTCATAGGAGTATGGTGTCTTAACTGAGACAATAATGACACTAAGGTGATGGAGAGGATAAACTCGTAGAGCCCTCTTTTTGTAAAGAGGGAGAGAGAACTTTGTAGAGGGGTCGGATAGGAGAAGAAAAACTCTAGAGAGGTCTGATAGAAGAAGCATAACTTGAGAGAGATTTAGAATAGGAGAAAGAACTGAGACTCTATTCTAGTCCAGGTTTTGTAAAAACATCTATATAGACACACAGAGATAATATAAAAGTAGTTTTTCCTGCACATGGTGTGTTTATGTATTTGTGTTCATTATTATGCTTTTTAATATCATTCATGTTTTGAATGTATGAAATGGTGAAGTGTTGTATAAGTTTCAATTGTTTCTCATCTTTGAGTTTCAAGTGAAAGGAGTGCACATTTTTTCGCAAGGAGTGCATTGACAAAGGTGAGTTAGCCTTAGAGAATCTCAAGAGAGATATCGTTGAACCTTCATTCGCAGAAGTGCAAGGGGTGCACAGAAATAAATTTTTGTTGAGTTTGTAAAGAGATAGAGCTACTGAAAACTCTGTAAGGAGAATCTCTGCAAGGTGTGCATCGAGCAAGGATAACAATAGGATGGCGAGAATAATTTATTTTTAATAAATCCTTCGGATCTAAGTTTGACGAAATCCCAGAAATGCAAGGAGTGTGTGGGAGATTGAAATATTCAAGGAGATCAATCTCAGAAGGGATAACACAAGGAGTGCATGGGTGAAGGACTTATTCTAAGTCCTAAATCTCAGAAGAGATAATTCTTTTAGAAGCACAAGCGAGAACCAGAGTAGTCAGGTTCGTAGGAGGAATTTCAAAGGCCAAAACCTTTGAACACTGACAAAACTCTTCCAAGGAGGAAGAAGTCAAAATTTCAGGAGGAGGAGCTATAGAAACCGTCTGATCGATTGTGGAAGGGAGCATGGACCATTAGATCTATGTCCACTGAACAGAGGAAATGTAGAAGACATAAACAAATCTCATCTGTTGGATTTGAGCGCAGAGGATCAACAATCTTTGGATCCAGACGGATGTGCACGAATATTAACGTTGTGTACACACAAGAGGGTAGACTTGTTAAAGTATCGAAGTCTTGAAGTCATTTGGGACTGTCCATCATCTGGGAGGATGCGTGGCAGAAACCCATCAAATTCTGGTGAAGACACTCTGGGAGGAATGTGCACATAGAAGTTTGAAACTTCCGAATCCCGAATAGCAGAAGAGCCGAAGAACCGAAGGGAATCTGAATCGTCAGATTCAACAAGATACATGTCGGCAAGTCGTGAGATCAAGAGAAATATGAGGATGGAATGTTGAAACATCTGAACCTCGAATAGTCAAAGAGCCGAGGGTCGTTGATCTGGGAGGAGACATTTATCAATAGACCTGAGATTTCAGATAGATTCACTCTGTGGGAATAGGAAGGATGAAAGTTTGAAATTGTCAAAGCTTGAACAATTGAAGTTGCTGGGAGTCGTCGATCCATGGGAGGACAGTTTTCAAAAGATCCCACACTCCAGAAGGATTTTCTCCGAAGAATTATGTTTGTTGAAATTTGAGAACGTCAAAGGCCGAAGTCCCGAAATGACAAGATCCGTCGATGTGAAGGTGGACACGCAACACCAGATCTAGATATCCAGAGGAAAGAAAAGAAACAAAGGTTTGAAGATCTGGAGAAGAGATATCAATCATCAATCAAGAACGGAGTCAGAGGGTCATTGATCTGGTTGAGGAGGCCAATGTCCCAAAGAAAAGAAAAACTATTGATTGGGGAGGATACGTGTCAACATATCTTCCACTCCAAAAGATAACCAGTCAACAGTGACGAGGGTTTGAGAATTGGGATTCCCAAAGTCCGGATTCACGGAGGAAATCCTAGTCGTAGATTAAGGGAGACAAGTGTCTATAGATATTCTACTCTAGAAGATTATCCCACAGGGAAAAGCAATATTTTGTGATTTGAGGTTCCCGAAGGATGGATTTGCGGAGGGGATCCTGGCCATAGACTTAGAGAGGCAAGTGGCAATAGATCTTTCACTCCAGAAGATTTCCATACAGAGGAAGAGACATTTTGAGATTCAAAACTCCCGAAGGCCGGAAAGCCGGAATCAACCACAGTCGTTGATCACGGATCATCACCAAAATTGAGAGATCGAAGGACGGGAAGGATTGTAGGGCCAGGACCCTAATATAGCCCGCATACCGTCCTGGGGTTCTGTGACATCCCAGTCTAGGATATTTCTAATTTCTGAGTCGAATTGACTCTTTGGGCTCCTGATTGAACCGAAATCAATTATACACAAGCCCCTTTTTCATTCTGTGTGCAGGTTCTTTCAGACCCGCGAACTATTCTTGTGTTCTTCCAAAACACTAAGGTTCAGGCGCTATCTCCTTCTACAATTATCCCCTTCTTCATATGGCCCTGGGTTGTGTCCTTGCACAAACACACGATTGCAGGTGTGGGAAAGAGTGGTTTTAGACCAACCCGCTTTTCTCCCCACAATTCACCTATAGATACCACTTATCCCTTTTTTAAAACCATGGTTGAAATTGAAACCCACTAAAGGAGAAATAATGTCTGAGCATGTCCTAGCCCCACAATCCTTCTTGTCTGTCAATCTCTCACTTTCGGTGATGATCTGTGATTAACAACTGTGGATGATTCTGGCTTTCCTCCATATGGAAATCTTCTAGAGTGGAAGATCTACTGCCACATGCCTCCCAGAATCTACAACCAAGATCCCCTCCATGAATCTATCCTTCGAGAACCTCAAATCACAAACTCCTTATTTTCCCTGTTTGATAATCTTCCAGAGTAGAAGATCTATCGACACTTGTCCCCCTTAATCTACAGCTAGTATTTCCTCCGTGAATCCGGCCTTCGGGAATCTCAATTCTCAAACCCTCACCACTGTTGATTGGTTATATTCTATAGTGTAATATCTATTGACACATATCCTCCCCAATCAATGGTTGTGCTCCCGCTTCGGGACTTTGGCATCCTCAACCAGATCAACTGCCCTCTGACTCCCTTCTCGATTGATCATCAAGATCTCTTCTCTGAATATTCAGACCTTTATTTCTTCGCTTTCCTTCAGAGATCTAGATATGGTGTCATGTTTCCACCTTCACATTGACAAATATCATTGTTTTGGGACTTCATCCTTCGGCGTTCTCAAATTTAAACAAACGCAAATCTCTGGAGTGAATCCTTTCGTAGTGTTGGTTCTTCTAAGACCTGTCCTCCTATGGATCGATGACTTCTAGCTACTTTGGTTGTTCAGGCTTTGGTGATTTCAAACTTTCATCCTTCATATTCTTCCAAAGTGCATCTATTTTAAATATGAGGTCTGCTAACAACTGTCTCCTTGCATATCGACGACCCTCGAATCTTCGACTATTCGAGGTTCATATGTTTCAACATTCCATCCTCGTCTTTCTCTTAATGTCACGACTTGCCTACATGTATCCCTTTGAATCTAACAGTTTAGATTCCCTCCGGTTCTTCGACTCTTTAGCTCTTTGGGCTTTGAAAGTTTCAAACTTCTGTGTGTGCGTTCCTCCTGGAGCGTCTTTACCTGAATTTGATGGGTTTTTTCCACGCGTCCTCCCAGATGATGGACGGTCCCAAATGTCTTAGGGACTTCAAGACTTTAACAAGTGTACCCTCATGTGTGTACACAACGTTAATATTCGTGCAACTTCATCCGAATCCAATGATTGTTGATCCTCTGTGCTCAGATCCAACGGATGAGATCTATTTTTTTCTTCTGCGCTTCCTCTGTTCACTAGGTGTAGATCTAACAGTCCACTCTCCCTTCCACAACTGATCATATGGTTGTTTCCACTCCTCCTCCTGAACTTTTGACTTCTTCCGCCTTGGAATATTTTTGTCAGTGTTCAAAGGTTTCGGCCTTTGAACCTCTTCGTGCGAACCCGACTACTTTGGGTCTCACTTTTGCTTCTGAAAGCATTATCTCTTCTGAGCTTTAGGACTTAGAATAATTCCATCACCCATGCACTCCTTGCGTTTTCCCTTTGAGCTTGATCTCCTTGAATATTTCGATCTCCCATGCACTCCTTGCATTTCTAGGATTTCATCAAACTCAAATCTGAAGGATTTCTTGAAAATAAATTCTTCTTGCCCTCCTGGTGTTCTCCTTTCTCAATGCACACCTTGGAGAGCTTCTCCTTAGAGACTGCTTAGTAACTCTATTTCTTTACGAACTCAACATAGATTTATTTCTGTGCACCCCTTGCACTTATGCTGTTGAAGGTTTAACGATACCTCTCCTGAGCATCTATGAGGTTAACTCACCTTGGTCAACGCACTCCTTACGGAAAAATGTGCACTCCTTGCACTTGAAACTCAAAGATGAGAAATAATTGAAACTTATACAAAACTTCACCAGTTCATACATTCAAATCATGAATGTAATATAAAAGCATAACAATGAACACAAATACATAAACACACTATGTGTAGGAAAAACTATTTTTCTATTATCTCTGTGTGTCTATACAAATATTTTTACAAAAACTGGACTACAACAGAGTCCCAGTTCTTTCTCCTATTCTAACTCTCTCTCTAGTTATTCTTCTTCTATCAGACCTCTCTCGAGTTCTTCTTATCCTATTCGACCCCTCTAAAAATATCTCTCTACCTCTTTACAAAACGAGGGCTCTACGAGCTTATCCTCTCCACCGCCTTAGTGTCATTATTATCTCAGTTAGGACATCATACTCCTATGGCTTCATTACATAAATGAAAATTCCATATCTGACTCAGAACAATACCTTCTTACAATCAACCATTTAAGGTGACTTTGTCCACTACCTGTACAAAGGTATCGCTTGGCATTTATCATCCTTACAACACAAATCCCTATAGGATCAGATTTTTAATTTCTAAATAGGAGGGTCAATGCCTCTCCTTCTCTGAAATGTGCACTGATTTGCTAGAATACTGGCACATTACTGAGGTGGATCAATCCTCCTGCATCATACTCCACTGCTAGGAAAATCATGACCTCCTTCTCATGAGATCCTCTTCTCCAATGTTGAAATCCTCCTGGATCCCAAACTTTCCCTTGGCATTGTCTTCTTGCTCCTCTCCATCTATGTTGTTGTTGTTGTTGCTTCTTCTTCTCCTTCTTCCCTGCTTCTGTTGCAGGTTCTCCCCTTTTCAGATCCCCTTTGTTGACTTCTTCTGATGACCTCAACATTATCCTTATTATCTCCTCTATCACCCTGTCCTTTTGCTCCAGTGGTTGGCTCTTCTTATGCAGTCTTCTCTGCTGTAATTCCTCCTCAAACACATTAAAGGGTAGATCAACATGATCCCCCATGTCATTTTCTTCTCCTGCAAAATTATTTTTCCACCCTGATGTAGACTCCAGTTCCATAGTCTCATCACTAATTTTCTACTCAACTTCCTCCTCTGACATATTTGTTTCTTCTCTCAGCTCCTCTGCTAGTACATCCCCAGCTTCCTCCAGCCATTCCTCTGGTTGGTATGCTCCTCCATAAGCTTCCAACTTGACCTCTTGGATGTGGAATCTTTGCAGCATCACTCTTATTTCTAGGGCTTCCAATTATTCATACAGATCAGAAACATCCATGTTGTATGCTTCCTCTTCTGTTGCAAGCTCCAGTGCTGTAGTCATCTCCTGTTCAACTTCGTGGATGAAAATTTTGAGCAATTATAGTGAATTCTCTTCTCCTTCTGCTAGGTAGAAATCAGTGCCTACTCCATTTCTTCCTCTTTGACAGTTTCTTTTGGCTATCCTTCCTCTTCTACTGCACTTTCATCATGTGCACTGGCCTCTACTTGGTTGTTTGGTAGGAATGTCTTGATCCCTCCAATAATCAGAATGCTCCTCTGATCCTCTTATTTGCTGGTGGAAGTATTTAACTTCTCATTATCTTCACTCACATGGTCTAAAAATCCACATGAACCTTCATCCATCAACACTCCTTCCTAACCTGAACCCACTTCTGAGCTCTTAAGACTTTTCGATAGTCTCATTTCTTTCTCCATGTCCACCTGGAAATTTGGGACTTCTCTTCTGTTGACCTAGAAGTTTATGAGATCAAATGATCCCATCTCATTTCCCACCTGGAAATATAAAATTTTATCATTTCTCCCCTAGTAGTATATGAGACCTTCCACTCATCTCTTTCTATTGCCCACCTGGCAACTTGAAATTCCATTTCTGCCCACCTGGTAGTTTATGAGATCTTCATCTAATCTCACCTCCTCCTCATCACTGAGGTGTCTCCAAATTTCTAGTTCACAGATGTGAATCTTTTCCTCCTCTATGTCACTAAGGTTTTCTAATTCCCTTAGCCACCTTCTCAACTCTTGTTGTTGCTTTCTAGCCAACAACTTTTGAACAGGCCATTTTGCCTTCCTGTTCACAAGGCATTCGTACCTCCAATGTACCTTTTCCTCCTGCTACATCTTCAATGCTAGTTGTTCCATCCTTACTCTTATCTCATTAAGCTCAAGATCCATATCTGGATTGATTTTTTTCTTGCGGCTGCAAGATACCAGATATATAAAATATGCAGAATAGAAACGAAATGCTAGAAATAACAGAATAACAGTAAAATATCCAGCATAATCTTCGCAATACACAGAAATGATATACGAAATAGCAACAGAAATAGCACTTGAACAGAA
>ML813584.1:2975-16563 GCA_009831015.1 Picea engelmannii | reverse complement strand
CCACTGATTCTATCCAAGGATATCCCAAAACAATATCCACTTCATCCATATCCATAGCATAAAAATCTGAATGCAACACATATTTATCCATGGTAATCTTAAAATCTTTAAAAATTTGAACATTTTCACCCTCAACATCTGTGTTTTGAATATTCTTTATTGGAACTTGCAATCTATTAACCAACTAAACATTGATAAAATTATGCATGCAACTAGGGTTAATAGAAACAATGATATTTTCTTTATGAATACAACCATGAACCTGTAATATAGATTTTTCACATGAAAATAAAATCTCGGTTCTCTCTTTAGCCTTATTTTCTCCATGAGACCACTTTTCCAGCAATATTTTTTCAAATTCTCCATTGGAGAGTGTCATCATCTCCTTATAATCAAGCGATTTCCACCAAATTGCAGCATCACCTTGCAATTTGAGATCTACCCAATGGAGCCAAGTATCTTCCCATGCTAACTTTCTTTCTTTAATGAATGATTCAATACTAGGGCCATAACATTTCCCTGTAAAATACATCTTGATATGAAAAAACCCAAAAAATAGAACAATAAGTTACGGCAGAAAATCGCGGTTTTTTCTGGAAAAACCCTAAAAAACTGCTGAAGATAAAATGCTCATAACTTCACTTCCCGGACTCCGTTTCAGCTGATTTTTTTTTTGAAATTGGGTGAAATTGTGAGAGAAACTCAGATCTGTAATTTATTTGGGTAAATTCATCCTCCAAATGGTACATAAATAAAAACAAATCGCGCCGCCGTCCATGGAAAAAACCCTGAAAATTTGCAGATTTTAAAACCTCAATATCTTGACCTTCCAGACTCCGTTTCGGACGATTTTGTTTTTCAACTTGGGTGTTTTTCTGAGAGGAACTCAGATATACAACCTGTTTCTACAAATTTTGCACAGAAATATACCGAAAAGTTCTGGAATGTCGCGGCCTCTTTTTTCTTCTCCGAAAAAAAAAATCTGCAAAAATAAAAAATATTTGCCCACAACTCCGGCCAAGGAAAGTTCTCTGATATCAATTGTTAAGTACCTAAACTAGATCTGCAAATATACTTCATAAATAACCAAGAATAAACCATAAACCATTCACCATAACATGAACACAAGAAATAGAGAAAACCCTTGAGGTAGGGTAACACCATATATTAATCCTTATGGAAGGATAAAACTCCTCAAGCAATCATTGCTTGTACAATCACAATATTCTTCACTATGTTTCATTACATTGCCTAGACTTCTTTATATAGCTCTCCCTATCTCCTAGGAACCTTCTAGAGAGCCTTCTCACCTTTATTACATCCAACTACCATAGTGGGTCTTTATTAATATAGTGGACTTAGTCCACCTTACATTCAATGACCACATTCCCATATATTAAATGACTTCCACTAATAACACATAAATACATTCCCATTGGGTACCTCCCTAGGTACCCCATATTACCTCCCTAGGTATACCACATGAGTAGAAGATCTATCGACACTTGTCCCCCTCAATCTATGGCTAGGATTTCCTCCGTGAATACGGCCATTGGGAATCTCAATTTTCAAACCCTCACCACTACTGACTGGTTATCTTTATGAGTGGAATATCTACTGACACTTATCCTCCCCAATCAACGGTTGTGCTCCCACTTCACGACTTTGGCCTCCTCAACTAGATCAACAACCCTCTGAATCCCTTCTCGATTGATGATCATGATCTCTTCTCCGGATCTTCGGACCTTCCTTTCTCTACTTTCCTCAAGAGATATAGATCTGGTGTTGTGTGTCCACCTTCAAATTGATGACTCTCATCATTTCGAGACTTCGGCCTTCGGCATTCTCAAATGTCAAAAAATGCAAATCTCTAGAGAGAATCCTTCCGGAGTGTCAGCTCTTTTGACACCTATCCTCTCGTGGATCGACGGTTTCTAGCTGCTTCAGTTGTTCGGGCTTTGGTGATTTTAAACCTTCATCCTTCGTATTATCCTGGAGTGCATCTATCTGAAATCTCATGTTTTTTGTCAATTGTCTCCTTGCAGATCGACGACCCTTGTCACTTCAACTATTCGGGGGTCGAATGTTTCAACATTCCATCATCACCTTTCTCTTGATCTCACAACTTGCCGACCTGTATCCCTCTGAATCTGACGGTTTAGATTCCCTCCAGTTCTTCATCTCTTCAGCTCTTTGGGCTTCAGAAGTTTCCAACTTCTATGCGTGCGTTCCTCTCGGAGTGTCTTCACCCGAATTTGATGGGTTTTTACCACGCGTCCTCCCAGATGATGGACGGTCCCAAATGACTTCATGACTTTGGAAATTTAACAAGTATACCCTCCTGTGTGTACACAACATTGAGATTCATGCACCTCCATCTGGATCCAATGATTGTTGATCCTCTACACTTAGATCCAACGTATGAGATCTATTTCTATATTCTCTGCTTCCTTTGTTCACTGGACATAGATATAACGGTCCATGCTCCATTCCACAACCAATCAGACGGTTCTTGTCACTCCTCCTCCTGAAATTTTGACTTCTTCCGCCTTGGAAGAGTTTTGTTAGTGTTCAAAGGTTTCAGCCTTTGAACTTCCTCCTGCAAACTAGACTACTATGGGCCTCGCTTGTCCTTCTGAAAGCGTTATCTGTTTTGAGATTTTGGACTTAGAATGAGTCTGTCACCCACGCACTCCTTGCGTTATCCCTTATGAGCTTGATCTCCTCGAATATTTCGATCTCCCACACACTCCTTGCGTTTCTGGGATTTCGTCAAACTCAGATCTGAAGGATTTCTTGAAAATAAATTCTTCTCGCCCTCTTGGAATTCTCCTTTCTCGATGCACACCTTGCATATCTTCTCGTTACAGAGTGTTCAATAAATCTGTCTCTTTATGAACTCAACATAGATTTCTTCCTGTGCACCCCTTGCACTTCTGCTGATGAAGGTTCAGCGATATCTCTCATGAGATTCTATGAGGTTAACTCACCTCTGTCAACGCACTCCTTGCGGACAAATGTGCAATCCTTGCACTCGAAACTCAAAGACGAGAAACAATTGAAACTTATACAACACTTCACTAGTTCATACATTCAAAACATGAATGACATATAAAATCATAACAATGAACAAAAATACATAAACACACCATGTGTAGCAAAAACTGCTTTTCTATTATCTATGTGTGTCTATACCGATATTTTTACAAAAAATGGACTACAATAGAGTCCCAGTTCTTTCTTCTATTCTAACTCTCTCTCGAGTTCTGCTTCTACTATTAGACCTCTATCGAGTTCTTCTTCTCCTATCTGAACCCTCTACAAAGATCTCTCTCCCTCTTTACAAAATGAGGGCTCTACGAGATTATCCTCTCCATCGCCTTAGTGTCATTATTGTCTCAGTTAAGACACCATACTCCTACGACTTCATTACATAAATGAAAAGTCCATATCTGACTCAGACCAAGACCTGCTTACAATCAACCATTTAAGGAGACTCTATATTCTACCTATACAAAGGTATGGCTTGGAATTTATCATCCTTACAACACAAATCCCTATAGGATCAGATTTGGAATTTAAAAATGGGAGGGTCAGTGCCTATCCTTCTCTGAAATGCGCACTGATGTGTTGGAATGCTGACGTGTTGCTGAGGTGGAGTGATTCTCCTGCATCAGTATGTGTTGGGTTAAGGTTTATATGGACTTAGGATTATTAGGGCTAGGGGTTAGGAGAAGGAGGTTATATTGGTTAGGGTTAAATGATTTCGGTGTTATGGCTACAAGTGTTAAGGGTTTTGAGTTATAAGGATTACCTATTATAAGAGTTAGCAATTATGGTATGGAAAGGATAAGTATTAGGGGTAATAAGGTTTAAGGGTTAATTATGGTTTGGATGGTATAAGTATGGGGTAATAAGATTTAAGGGTTACAATGGTTACAGGGCCTATAGGTTCATATATTATGAGTTATGTGACAACTTATAGAGTTAGCAGAGATGTGGTAAAAGGTATAGAGGATATATTTGTTTTATGGGCTAGGAGAAAGTAATTATATTGATAAGGGTTAAAGGGGTTAAAGGTTATGGTTTAAGGGTTAGGGTTATAAGTGTTAACAGTTATGAGTTATTATGATTAGGGGTTATAAGAGTTAGAAATTATGGTTTAGAAGGGATTATTATTAGGAGTAATAAGGTTTAAGGGTTACAATCATTATAAGGTTTAGGGTTTATAAGCTTATGTATTATGAGTTATAGATGAGTTATAAATGAAGGTGATAATTGAGATTCTTAAGTTTTTATGTGTTATTATAAGGGTTTTAAAGGTTATAATTCCTAATGGTTAGGGATTATACTAATTGTGGGTTATATAGCTTAAGAGTTAGGGGTGATAGGTGTAATAAGGTTTAGGGGTTGTAGAGATATGGTGAATAAAATATGCAATTGGCAGGGGTTGTGTATATTATAGATTAGCCATGATAATGATTATAAGGGTTTAGAATGATAAGGGTGATATGAATTATATCGGTTAGAGGATATCAAATTTATAATGATTAGGGGCTATGGATGATAAGTGATTAGGATTAGAGATTATATAAGTTAAATGATTGTGATTTATATAGGTTTTCATTATAAGACATAGGTACTAAATTAATGGGTTAATGGATATAAATGTTGTAGTGATAAATGACTATAAGGGTTACAAGTTATATTGACTAGGGTTATAAGGATTAGTGGTGTAGGGGTCCTTATAGTTATAGGGGTTTTAAGGTTATTAATGTTATGGGATATGTTATTGGTTATATAGATTAGAGTTAGAAGTGTTTTCATTTGATAATAGTTAAAGATTATGATGGTTGATGGTTAATGATAGAGTAGGTGTTGTAGTTTGGTGGTTATTGGTGTTGAGTGTTATAGAGTTTTTGGGTTATATTTGTGTTTATAAATATTAGAGTTCATAAGGGTTACATGTAAGGGGTTTTAATATTTAGGGTAAAGGTGATAAGAGTTACAACTTAAGAGTTGGTGTTTATGGGTTATAAGCATTGAGGGTTGGAGATTATAAGGGTTATGTGTTCAAGGTTATAACTATAAACAATTATAAGGATTATAGAGACTTAGAGTTAGGTGGTATAGTAGCTAGGGATTGTAAATATTAAGAGTTATATGGGATAAGGTTAAAAGGATTAGGGGTGAATGGTTATAATGTTTAGGAATTATAGATATTTAAGGTTATATTATAAATTATATATCTTAAGAATTAGATATAATTAGAGTTCATTTGAGTTACAAGTTATATAGATTAAAATTTTAAACTTATATGATTTGGAAAGTAAGAGGTGGAATTTTAATGGTTATAGTATTTAGTATTAGAAGTTATTGGTGTATGGAATCAAGGGTTTACACTGATTAGGGATTAAATATGATATTAGGGATTATAATAGGTGTTAGGTTTTAAATTGGGTTTCTCCCCTAGGAGAGTGTCGATTGCGCCATCCAAATGGAAACAAAAATTTATCTTGCTAAATTTTGAATCAAAAGCATATTTTACATGAGCACTTGCCTTGTTTGATCCACCAAGCATCTTTGGAGTGATTGTAAATTGAGGTCATATTGGTATAAGAAAGAAAGTGATTCCTTTCAAGTTGGAGCGTCTCGAGAATGACAAAAATTGAGAATGTGATGACAAAATTTTGTCTATCCTTTGAGGTGAACTAATCCCAGTAATTCAAAGTGTTTGTTTATAGTAATCGCCAAATTGGATGCTGCCAATTTCGATCCTAGAACCCCTAAGAGTTATGACAGATGCTACAAGTTTTGATCCTAGAACCCTTAAGACTGATGACGTAAGCTTCAAAAATAAAGAATGAAATTGATAGTTTTGAAACTAAAACCCTAAGACTGATTAGGGAAAACATAATCTTCAAACATAATTGAATGAAACCACCCTTTGATCAGGGTTGTTGTATAACATGAGGGTAAGGTTTATATTTGCTACATCTTAGATATGGTGAATGTGTGGTGTTTTTAAGGGAAAAATTAGAGAGAGGAAAAAGACAGGATTATGACGAAGTGAATGCAATTAAAATTGGAATGAACCTCTATATTTACAAGTAAAAATTTACTACCAAATGTGATTCCATTTGATTCCATTGTTCACAGGTGACCAACAACACTCCAACAATAAATCTAAATATGAGAAAATATTTTTTTACAAAAATTTACACCCGCTCTTTGTTATGATCAGAGGTTATGGAAGATGGGTGAGGCCTTCTTCCGGAATACTGTGTTTGTTGATAAGAGTAGAGCCCTCAATCGAATGAAAATGATATGCAGGAAAAACATAAAACAATAGTAATAATAATTATAATAATAATTTATTTTTAAGGTCATGGACAACAACCCAACAATTTGACTGGTAAAGTAAAGTCTATGGAGGTATACATACCCTACCCACCTCCAAATTTGAACTTTTTTTTTTCCAGATGAGAAATTAACTCGCTGGGAACCCACCCCGATACTTCCCCACATAGTGGATGATATGGGAGTGGAAAAGCAGCAGCCTCAGGGACTCATAGCTAGGCTTGAACCTATGACCTCTCCCCAAACTGGGAGAGCGTGCCCACATCTTGCCAACTGAGCTATCCCTTGGGACTCTCCAAATTTGAACTTATGACCTCTTTAAATATCTATTCATAATATTTATTTGAAAGAATATAAAAAATATATATACATGAAAACAAATTCAAAATAAAAAAAAAACTTTAAATATTTATTCATAAAAAAATAACATAAAACAATTATACATAGAAACAAATTCAAAATAAAAACAACTTTAAATATTTCTTCATAATATTATATTTAAAAGAACATAAAAACAAATTATTGATATAAACAAATTCAAGATAAAAACAACTTTAAATATTTCTTCATAGTATTATAAGTGTAGATACTTCCCTGAATGAGAGGATGACATGCTTTACATAATGTTGTTGAGTATGCCCTCTTCCAAAATATCATCTCTCAAGAATCTATTGAGTGAGGAAGATTGCAATGGAAAAAGAGTAACAATCATGTAGCAAAGACTGTTTCTTGTATTATCTCATGAAAATATAAACATAAAATTTTATATATATATATATATATATAACTTTCCAAATAAATATGAAATTAATTTATGTGATTTAATATATACCTTCATCCTTTTAGTTATGAAAAGATATCCCAAACATCTATTCTCGTTAATTCATTTCCCAACCTAAATGTTTAAAAATAAAAAATAACATAATATTCAAAAATTACAATATGGACACTGAAGATGGTAGAGTATTCAAAATATACAAAACAATTAAAAAATAATTTTATTCCCATTTTTGTAATTAAAAATAATTAATAATAATTTAATTTTATATAATATATTAATATAAAACTGTAATTTTTTTATATAATATCTGAAAGCATATTTTATCATAAAAATTTGTATTATAAATTATTTACTTTAAATTAAATTTTATATTTCATTCCAATTATATATATATATATATATATTATTGAAATATTTTTATATAATATTAAAAATATTTTTTATTTTATTTTATTTAATACATTGAAAATCCATTCAATTTTTTTTATTGTTTTGATTTAAACAACGCATAATTTTTTTATTGTTTTGATTTAAACAACGCATAATTGAAAATAATTTAAGGAATTTCAAAAATTTGGATATCCACAATTCTATTACTCTTTTATTACTTAAAAAGGATATTTTCATTTTATATAATATCAAAATCCATTGAAAAAAATACATTAAGACCATGAAAACATAAATAAAACATATCAATGGAAATTCAGGCCAAAGTCAAAACATAAATACACCATAGCAATGGAAATTCATATCTAACATGGAATTACAGATTAAGATGGAACAAGGTGAAATATGAGATGGAACAAAAATACACATTTTAAAGATTGAAATTATGGCAAAACACCAATTTTGTTGACGTATGTGCATTCCTTATATTTAGATCCCTGAAAAGGAAATGCCATTCGAAAATTTTGTTTGATATACATAGTTTGATTTACATAACACATGAACGGATATTACTTGGTTGAAGCTATGATTCAAATAAAACATATTAGCTCACCTTAGCTACAACTAGGTATGGCTCCCATGCTTGTCTTCCATATGTGATGCAGGAAGAGGTTGACTTCCGCCCCCACAAACTCTTTCAACCCTCTGCAAAGGAGTCGACTTCATCCCCGCAAACATTTCAACCCTCTGCAAAGAAGATTGCCTACATTCATTTCAACCCTCTGCAAAGAAGATTGCCTACATTTTAGTGGCACATCAAAGGAAAATTTGATGGGAAACGATCCATGGAACCAACAAATTTCTCAGCTCTCCAAAAATGGCAGACAACACTGGGAAATACACTGCACCGAATTCGATCTTCAAACAACAAGCAGTCACAAAAGCTCAGGCAGCCAAAATCGGATGCCGAAAATGAATAATAAACAAGTAGTCACAAAAGATAAGGCTAATAAGACCGTTACAAAAGCATAAAAACTAATCAACAAACCATCTCAGTTAGTAACAAAAGCTAAAGCTTGACCGTTACAAAATCTCAGGCAGTCACAAAAGCATGAAATCTAATCAACAGACAATCACAAAAGCTAAAGTTGAGGCTGTTACAAAAGCACAAAATCTCAGGCAGTCACAAAAGCACAAAATCTAATCAACAGACCGTCTCGAAATCCCTATTTCTGGTAAGAACACTCAAAATCCCCAACATGTTTTGAGGCATCCACGAGTACATGGCACGCACTCATTTAAGGCTAAGGTAATAGATTATATAGTATATATTCGTATCCATAGTTTATATTATTATCCAATCAATAATTATAAATATAGTATATAGTAATAGAGTAATCATGGATCATAGGCTAAGGTAAGATGTATTTTGACTTTTTTTTTTTCATTTGAAAACAAAAATAGGGTAGAGTTATTTACAAGTTGAATAGTATGATAGTGGAAATAATGTTAAATTTAACATGGAGAAATTTCTTTGAAAATGAAAGAACTTAATTCTCTTTTAGAGTAGTTTATGAAATTCTATCCCCACAATATGACCTTAAATATTGGAATTTGATGATGTTTTGTAAACATGATGGTCACAAGCATTTTGTTTTTGTGTACTATATAGGTTGTAGTCAAATTCAGGACAATGTCATTAAAAGTAATTTGTAGTAACCGTAGCAAGGTAAATTGTAGTAACCATATAAATATAGTAGGACTAAGATTAAGGGCCTAAAATATCATCATAACACATCGACATTTCCACATTATCACCTCTTTATTTTTCATTTGGTGTACTTCTACTTACATTCATGCAATCAATAGTCTCTTCCTCTTATCCCATCTCTTCCTTTGATCCCAACTCTCTGAAATGCATTCTATTTCTAGGCACATTGAACCATATTCCTTGGAGTCAATAGCATGATTTTCTTGCAAGTTTGTTACTAAATTTTCTGACAAACATGGAAACATTATTTTTTATTTTTTATTTTTTATTTTTTATTTTTTATTTTTTTTTGTCATGTTTATGAGGATTTCTTAATGACCCTCTAGAATTAATCCCTAGATTATCAATTTTTTAACAACTAAGTCAATACCTTTAATAACTTTCATATCTTCTACTCTTTTATTTGTTCCCTACTATAGGAATACAAAATAAGTAGGTTTGGTGAACCATGCATGGTCTCTCAGCAAATCCCCTACACTTCCAAGTCCTAGATTACCTCTAGATCCCCCATCAATGTTCAATTTCAACCACCATTCCTCAAGGTGTTCCCACAATTTCTTGATGGTATCCTGCTTTGAACCCTGAAGGTTGAGTATTTTTAAAGTGGAGTTTTCACATTAGTTCTAGTTCACCTTTGGAAAACATTGACAAGTCTCTTTGATTTCCCTTTGAGATCTTAACCATATGTTATGTAGTGAGGAGTTAGTCTTTGAATGTTCTTAGGTTTCTTTCCTTCCACAATAAGAACATGATAATCCTAGGATTATAGTTTACCTTCCAAATCTTTGTGGAGGTTTCCACCATGATTGACCTCATGATGATAGTAATCATCTAATAGAAGAAGAGGATAGTCCTTTTTGACTGAAAACATATTTCTGATGATTACAAAATTTCATAGCTAGATCATAACTTAGCAAAGTATGTGAGGTTTATTCTACCTCCATAAAAAAAACCATTGCATCTGATATGGCTTGCTTTACCCCTCTATCTTATAGCCTCTTCTGACATAACCTTTTTGGTGGTTCTAGGTGAATGAGGTCACGGGCCTTGATCTTTTTGGATTATACATCTTAAAAGAACTATAGATATGGATCTAGAATTGGATTTCAAACAACAAGATCTTCTAATCGAATTGGGACTAGAAAATCTATAAGCACATGCATTTTATTAAACAATAAAATAATCAAAATATTTTTTAACTTTTTTTTTTATATAATATTTAATTATCTCAATTATTATAAACTAATTAAATTGTATTTTAAACATAATATAATAATTTTTTTAATAATATATCATTTTATATCTTATAATTATTGTAATTGTATCTTATGTATTATTATAATAATTTTATTTTTTAATTTAATATATTATAACTATATTTTAGATTTGATATTCTATGTCCCTTGTCCCACAAACAAAAGGGTTTTATACACCAATTTAGTATCTAGCTTGGCATAACTTTAAAAATATATTATTATTATTTGGGTTTTAGTGGAGGTTAATCATCATCATCATCCTAATATTTAATTATCTCACTTAATTTAAACTCATTAAAATAATTAAATTACATTTTAAACATACTATAATAGTTTAATTTTTAAAATAAATATCATTTTATATTTTGTAAATATATCTTATAATTATTATAATAATTGTATTCAAAATTTATCATTTTATATTTTTCTCGTGTAATATTTTATGGGAATGTAAATGGAATGAGGTTCCATATTTATAGGAACTTTGATCAGACTTCTTGTTTTTAATTTACTATAATACAATATAAGTAACATTTAAAAAAATATGAAAATTAACATTCATTTATAACTAACTCACTAAGTTATCTTCATATAATTAATTCATTAAGCTATCTTCATAGTATAATATAATATAAGTAACATTTAAAAAAAATGAAAATTAACACTTATTTATAATCATTTTTTAAGTTTTATTTTATTTTAAAATAATTTTATTTATTAAATTTTTAAAAAGTTATTTTTACAAAAATTATATTCCCTAAAAATAAAAGAATTTAGATTTTTTTAAAATCACTTATAATATTACTATCTTATTTATCTTTTTATTGAAGAACTCTATCATAATTTTACAACTACCCTTTCCATTCCTATTAACAAGTTCTCTTTTGAGGTGTCCTATAAAAAGAATAATAGAACAACCAACCCGTATGATAAATAATGTAAAATTGCTATGAAAGCCATTAGGTGTGCTTCTAATAAGCCCTTAAAACTCGATAAGATCAATACATACAAAGTCCTAATTAAAAGGGAAAAAAATACTATATCAATAAAAGGCAAGAGCAACTTTCACAACTATACAAGTTGGATCCTAAGAAGTTCTGGAGCCAAATTCTAAAACACAATACTAAAGAAAATAATAGGATTCCCTTAACAGACTGGAATTCCTACCTTAAAAGTCTTTACGAGTTCCCTAATGCCATGGACACCATTCCTATTGTCCGTACAAAGGAAGAAGTTTTTTCTTTAGATGACATAGAGTTCGGGGTTAAGCGGCTCGCGAATGGGAAAGCTAAGGACATTGAAGGCTACCAAGATGAAATTTTTAAAATCGGAGGGCCAATCCTTATCCCTCACATACACAAGCTCTTCAATTTAGCAATTGGACGCAAAGCCTCATTGTTCCTATTTTTTAAAATGGGGATAGAAACATTCCCTCTAATTATAGGACCATTATGATTAGCCCGATTTTAGCCAAGCTTTATGGAATTATTTTGGAAAAGAAGATTAGCATTTGGCTAAAAATTCATGGCAAAAGAGCTAAAGGCCAAGTCGGGTTTAGGAGATATCATTCAACTGTGGACCATCTTATTACCTTTAGGATCATTGAAAAGGAGTTTCACAATACTAAAACCAATCATTTTTGTTGTTTTGTTGACTTTAGAAACGATTTTGACATGGTTCCTAGGAAAAACCTTTGGAATAGATTGGAAGAGATAAAAGTGCCTCTCGAGTTGAGGGCTGCTGCAATAAGGATGTATGAGAATGTTATTGATATGTTTAAAAACATTGAGGGCTGGTCAAAAGAGATTAACTGTAATATCAAAATCAAACAAGGTTGTCCCTTGTCCCCTACCCTTTTTGGCATATACATTGAAAAGTTAGAAGAATGCTTGGAAAAAGCAGGTTGTTTCGGCCCTACTCTCACTGGTATAGTCATCGATCTTCTTCTTTATGCCGATGATATTGTTATTATGGGAAGGAGTCCCCATGATCTTGAAAACCAACTAAGAATCCTCAAGGATTTTTGCTCCAATATGGGTATGATTGTTAATATTGATAAGACTAAGGTCATTATTATTAAATCCAATAAGATCCCTTATGATACCTTTGTATATGACAACAACTTGGAGGAAGTGACTTCATACAAATATCTTGGAATTTATATTCACCACAAGCTCAATTGGAATTATAGCATTGAGAAAATGATTATTGGGGGATGGAAAGTTTATTATGGGCTTGAAAACAATTGTAAATCAGTTGATCTTTGGAGTTGGGATAAGAAGAAAATCCTCTTTGAGACTCTTGTCACACCTGTTATTCCTTATGGATGTGAAGTCTGGGGTTGTAGTATCTCTCATGAATCCTGGAGAATATTAGAGCAAATACAAAAGAATTTTATAACCTATAATCTCAAAATTAAAGGAAATATGCCCTATCCCATCCTCCTGTTAGAAACAAGCCTCTCCCCCATTGAGAGCATGGCTATGACTAGATACCAAATGTATAAGAACAAGTTAAACAACATGGAAGAAAAGAGGCTACCTAAAATTGCTTCAAAATCAAGTCATAACCACCATCGACTCAAGCGAGGGTGGCATAAAGATGCTCAGTCTTGGCTAAACTATTGGGGAATCATGGAAGAAACCATTTTGCAGAATAAAGATACTATTAAAAAAAACATCAAATCAAAATTTAAGGAAAAAATGTGGTGTGATAAAGAGTTAGAGGAAAAAATGAAATTGAGGTTTTATAAAGATGTAATCAACCCGAATCTAGAAGATCAAAATTATCTATCACTTTTTCCAAGTGTAAAGAAAAAAATAAGCATTGCTAAGATAAGAACAAATTCTCACGAGCTCCATAGTGAAATTGGGTGTTGGTCAATTCCTACAACACCATGGGATGAAAGAGTGTGTCACCTTTGTGACACTAAGAAGGTTGAAGATGAAAATCACTTTCTCTTAGATTGTCCAGCCTATACCCATATTAGATCTCATTTTCAAAATATTTATCACACTACCAACCTTCCTAACC
>ML813583.1:85734-96604 GCA_009831015.1 Picea engelmannii | reverse complement strand
AATGGACACACCGAGATGAGTTATGGAACCATTGGTTTTCTTATCGATAACAACTGATCCACACCCTATAAATATCAGGAAAAAAGTCCCAATAATTTCTGCTACCACCTGCACGAAATATATCCATGTCAAAACATCTTCAGTGGTTCAGAAAACATATCAGACAATGCAATTTCCCATTTTAGCTCATCAAGCTTTGGAAAAACAAACATCTTCAGTGGTTCAGAAAACATATCAGAAAATGCAATTTCCCATTTTAGGTCATCAAGCTTTGGAAAAACAATAGTACTGAGAATATGAATAACAGGCAATTGAACTACAATCATACCTTCTGAACAAACGTAACAGATGGTAAGAATGATCGACAGGTTCTCTCAGTATAAACATGGTTTTCTATTCGCCCCTCTTCAATATTTCTAACAGCATTAACATTTTCTTGCTCAGGCATATTATCCAAAGCCATAATGAGGGCTTGAACAAGCTCTGATCCTCAAACTAGTATATTGTCCTTGGGAAAAGAAGAGAAATACTTGCTAATGCCTAAGTCGCCCTCCGTGCTCCTCCAATTTATACTGACAAAACCCAACTGTAATACTTTAATATTTTTCCAGAGCATCTTGAACTAATTGGTTCCTTCCAGTCTGTTCAGATAAGACAGGCATTTTAAGCAGTCCAGGCCTCCAACAGACTTGGATTACACACAAACCCAACGCTTAACTTCCTTTTCACACCATTTTATAGGCCTTATCATCACCATGACGAGAGCATGAAGCAAGGCTGAATAGGGTTTGAGGAAGTGGTAGGTTGGGTGGAATAGGGTTTCAACTTTGGATGCTTTTTAAATTCATGAAGTTACAATCTTCAATGAAGCCGCCCGACATGATTTGATTCCTGGGTTGTTTTTTTCAAAAAGGATAAAGCGGTAAGAGTCGTAATACTTAAGAATTCAAAAGGCGGCTACATGAAAAAAACCTAGACTTGTGCTTTTACATTGAAGTTTGAACTTCTGCAGAAATGGTTTTGTAAGAAACTCTCCATTTTATTTATTACATAGAACTTTTTTTTTTCCTTTTTCAATGCTTTTCACTTCGATCTCGTGGGAATGCAGGGAATCTGGAAGTTCATACGCGTTATAAGTATATATACTCCAATATTGTGATCTATGCATCAAATTAGGGTTTTGATATATCAAAATTTTGTTGATGTTGATGGAACGAAATTTGCTGTTAATTGGGAGTTCATCATTGCAAGCAAATAAGTGGCTGTCACTATTTAATGCTTTTATCATATTCGACTTTTGCTTTGGGATTTGAATGCCACCACTTAAACATATAAGTGGATTATTTCGGATATGTCTCGGCTTATGGTAGAGATTTTAGTTTTTAGTTTTTTTTTTTGGAAAAATCAAATTTAAAAATGTTTTTAGATAATTTATTGTTTAGAAAAAAAAATTATGAAAAGAAATTGATATATGTGTCTTTTTTATTATTAAATCACAAAATATATTAAATTTTAAAAACAAATTTAAAAATATAATGCATAACTTTTAAATGGTACAAATTTAAAAATATAATGCGTAACTTTTAAATGGTTTTTATGTTGTTCAATAAAGTGGATTTTAAATCAATTATATTTTAAAATCAAATAAAATAAATGTTTTTAAAATCAAATTTTAAAATGTTTTTAGATAATTTATTATTTAGAAAAAAAAATTATGAAAAGAAATTGATATATGACGTCTTTTTTATTATTAAATCACAAAATCTATTAAATTTTAAAAACAAATTTTAAAATATAATGCATAACTTTTAAATGGTTTTTATGTTGTTCAATAAAGTGGATTCTAAATCAATTATATTTTTTTTATTAAATTGTTAATATGATTTTATAATTCCAATTATTAGTATAGAAAGTTGATAGGAAATAAATTATATTTTTAATTAATTTATTAATATGATTTTATAATTTTAATTATTATATTTTTCAATAAAGTTGTTATGAAAGCAATTATATATTTGTATTAAGTTGTTAATATGATTCGATAATTCCAATTATATATATATATATATATATATATATATATATATAATAATTTATTTTCCAGGTAATAATGTTTGGGAAAACTTCCATATGTTAACAATATACTTCCTATAATCACTTAAAATAGACTCAATTAACAATTAATTTTTTGATGATGATGATGATGATAATGATGATGATTAACTTGCACTCATATAATTGGTCTATCAAACCAAAAGCATTAAGAGAAGCTTTCCAATATCACCATAGTTTTGTTGAGTTAAAAGGTTAGGAAGGTTGGTACCCTCACAAATATTTTGAAATTAAGATCTAATGTGGGTATAGGCTGGACAATTTAGGAGAAAGTGATTTTCATCTTCAACCTTCTTAATGTCACAAAGCCGACACAATATTTCATCCCATGGCATTTTAGGAATTGGCCAACACCCGGTTTCACTATGAAGCTTGTGAAAATTTGTTCTTATCTTAGAAATGCTTAGGGTTTATTACATCCTTATAATACCTTCATTTTCTTTTTTCCTCTAACTCTTTATCACACCACATTTTCTCCTTAAATTTTGATTTGATGATATTTTTAAGAGTATCCTTATTCTGCAAAATGGTGTCTTCCATGATTCCTCAATAATTTTCTCCTTAAATTTTCATTTGATGATACTTTTAACAGTATCCTTATTTTGCAAAATGGTGTCTTCCATGATTCCCCAATAGCTTTTCCAAGACTGGGCATCTTTATGTCATCCTCACTTGAGTTGTTGGTGGTTATGAATGGATTTTGAAGCAATTTAAGGAAGCCTCTTGTCTTCCATGTTATTTAATTTGTTCTTATACATTAGGTATCTAGTCATAATTGTGCTCTCAATGGGGGAAAGACTTTCCTCTAAGAGGAGGATGACATAGGGCGTATTTCCTTTATTTTTGAGATTATAGGTTATAAAATTCTTTTGTAATTTCTATATCTTTCTCCAGGATTCGCAAGAGATACTACATCATATACAAAGGTATCATAAGTGATCTTATTGGATTTAATGATCATGACCTTGGTCTTGTCAGTATTAACAATCATACTCATATTGGAGAAAAATTCCTTAAGGATTCTTAGTTGGTTTTCAAGATCGTGGGGACTCATCACCATAAGAACGATATCATAGGCATAAAGAAGAATATTGATGACTATATGAGTGAGAGTAGGGTCGACACAACCTGCTTCTTCCAGACAATATTCTAACTTGTCAATGTATATGCCAAAAAGGGTAGGGGACAAGGGACAACCTTGCTTGACTCCAATATTGCAGTTAATATCTTTCGACTAGCCCTCAATGTTCTTACACTTGGACCATAACATTATCATACAACCTTATTGCAGCAACCCTCAACTCGAAAGACACTTTTATCTCTTACAACCTATTCCAAAGGTTTTTCCTGGGAACTGTGTCAAAAGCTTTCCTAAAGTCAACAAAAAAAAAATATTGGCTTTAGTATTGTGGAACTCCTCTGCAATTATCCTAAAGGTAACAATATGGTCCACAATTGAATGATATCTCCTAAACCCAGCCTGGCCTTTAACTCTTTTACTATGACTTCCTAGCCAAAGGATAATCTTATTTTCTAAAATAATTCCATAAAGCTTGGCTAAAATCAGGCTATCATAATGGTCATATAATTAGAGGGAATGTTTCTATCCCCATTTTTTAAAATAGGAACAATAAGGCTTTACGTCTAGGAATTAAGGAAGTGCTGCTTAACTGCTAAATTGAAGAGCTTGTGCATGTGAGAGATAAGGATAGGCCCTCCGATTTTAGAAATTTCATCTTGGTATCCTTCAATGTCCTTAGCTTTCCCATTTTCAAGCCACTTAACCCCGCACTCTATGCCATCCAAAGGAAAAACTCCATGCTCTATAGGGACAATAAGAATGGTGTCCATAGAATTAGGAAACTCGTAAATACTTTTAATGTAGGAATTCTGGTCCCTTAAGGAAGTCATATTATTTTCTTTATTATCGCGGAAAATAAATTTCCTCCAGAACTTCTTAGGATCCATCTTAGATAGTTGTGAACGATGCTCTTGAATTTTATTGATATCGTACATTTTTCCCTTTTAATTAGGGATTTGTACGTATTGAACTTATGGGTTGTTAAGGACTCATTAGAAGCATCTGTAATGGCTTTCCTAGCAATTTTACATTCTTTATCATACCAATGGTTTGTCATTCTATTAATCTTTTTATAGGACACCTCAAAAGAGAACTTGTTAATAGAAGTGGAAAGGGTAGTTGTAAAATTATGATAGAGGTCTTCAATGTTGTCCTTATAAGTTAGGAGATGTAATTCACTATTTAAATCCTTTAATAAAATGTCAACTTTACTTTTGTCAAAGTACACTTGCATTTGATTATGAGAATTCTCTTCAATGGTGCTCATGTACATAGAAAAGTTTTAAGTTAGGGTTAAAGGTATATGATTAGAGTCCGGTTCATGGTCATTTAAAAGGTCAAAAGTTACTATTTGGTTGGAAACGGGGATATCACATATCACATAATCTACGACACTACTACCTATCCCGTGAATACAAGTCATCTGGTTGGATTTTGGCCACTTCATTACTCCATTGCAAATTATTAGGTCTTGAGAGTTGCAGAGATTGACCAACTCAGTACCAAACAAATTCTCAATTAGGTCTTTAGAGCTTCTTTTGTAGCTATTAAATAAAACAATTTCCTCATTTAGCCATAAAGGATTATGGTTGGAATCATTTCTTAAAAGAGTAGTTTGGTTAGTTGTAGTCCTAGCATTAAAGTCTCCTAGCAGGAGGACATTACCTTCATTTTACAAACTATAAATATCTTTTTCTAAATTAGTATAGGGACAATTGCTATCTAGATTTTTTTTCTTAAAAAAAGTAGAATTAACAGGTGCAAAATAACAAATTTCTATATACATCTTCTTAGCATTGGTGTTTGAAATTTGTATCCAAATGTAGTGATTGAGAGGGTTGATCTTATGAAGTTTAATGTGAGGAGAAATGTTATTTTGAATATAACAAGATATGCCTCATATCCCTCTATGATGGAAATTTTTGTTCCAAGCCGACCATAAGACAAATGTTATAGCAAGATTTGTCTTACCATTGCTATCTTGCACAAAGGGCCTTTTTCCATTTCCCTATGCAGACTTATCAACCCCTTTTTGATAAATCCAGAGCCAAAATATATATTTTTCCACATATACGCTCCCTAACTTCTTTGCAAGATGCGTATACGCTTGATGCTCCACTACAGCTCGCGTATATCGAGATTTGTGCCAGAAAATACAAAATGAGGTCTAGTTTCCATGTCACAACAAAAGATCTCTGATCTTTGGCCTTCCATATACTGGAAACGTTCTGACTCAGCCCTTCAGTTGCATTCTAGAGGCTATAAGAGCACAATTTGGAGCTATGGAAAAAGGAGGAGAAAGCATTCAACTTTGAGAGAAAAGTTACTCTGGAGAAATTACTTCATATTGAATCTAGATCCTTTTGTCCCTCAAGTCTGAACACATTGTTTAGCCCCCAAGATCTTTCCTTATTGTTGAGAGGACCTCATTACCTCTTTGCTATGAGCTTGTCGTTGGTGGAGGATTGAAGTGGTGGAGACACAGTTGGAAGGAACTTGGTTTCTTGGTTTCAAACCATGCCGACACATAAGACTATAATGTTGATACTTCTGTTGATCAATTATTAATAGAGATATTCCTTTCCCGTCCTATCGATATCTTGCAAATATATGATTATTATCCATGGGCATGTTTGTAATTTTTATTAATGGATTGTGCTATCTAATGTGCTAACTCATTTTATATATTTCCACTATATACTTGCATTGCTTGTTTGTTAAGAACTTCTTGCAGGTGTAAAGCTTTGGGTCAAAGAGCTCAACAATGGAACAACATCAAACGATTGGATTGAGGTAGGCTTTTTCCTCGTATTGCACATTAGTTTATATAGTACATGTTGGAATTAAGTTGATTTCTACAGTCATACCTGTCTGTTGTGGTTTACCCTTGGCCATATAGAGTTTTTCCCTTGTAACAGAAATGGCGACCATACTGGTGAGTGATCTTCCTTCTAAGGGTTGAAGTATTTTCCTTCTTACATTTCTCTTTTTCCTTTATGTTTCTTGTCGTATCATAGTTGGACAGAGTCTGTTCACTCTGGGTCTGAGTTTTTCATCCTTTTACCCTTGCCTAGCCTTGTTTTAAAGCATATACGCCCTTTTTTCCTTGACAGTTGTGTATACATGCTTGTTGTCTCACTGCAAGAGGCGTATATACACCCTTTCCTCTTGAATAGTCGTGTATACCACTTCCCCCTGCTTGCTTGCTTGGTTTAGTGACTATTGGGTAGGTTTTGAGGATCACCGAGCCTTCTTAGGTCTCTGTGGTGCCTGTTGAGATTATCTGGGATGACAGGAAACCTGTTTGGAGTTGAATTTTTTGGTTGGCATCTTTCTCATTGTTTTCCGTTTTTTATTTTTCCTTGGTAGTTGGGTTGTCTTCTTAGTTTCTTGGTATTCTGCTCGAGTGATTTCTTTTATACACAATAGAAGTTATATATCAAGTCACTTATCAGTCCATGCATTTTCTTTTTAATACATTGAAAATACAAAAAAATAGGTATTTTGCATTGGTTGGTATTTTTGTCTTGGAACCTTTATCATTTGCTTAGCACATTTAGCGAAAGATTGCATTTTACTTCTGAGTTGTAGAGTTAAATTTGAAGATTGCGCTGTTTTTATTTAGCATATCACTCACTGAAAAGTTAAAGTTAGGCTTTGCATTATATATATTTTTATTTTCATGCAGAGTCATAACACCATGAGTTTCATTTCCACACATTTTTGAGTAATCACGGCCAATAAAATTTACGCTTTAAGCTAAAATTGATTAGTAACAATTTTATTATTTAGGTGCACAAACTAGCCTAGGATTTAGTGCCTTGGAATAGGAATTTGTGAGTAAAATTCTCCAAGACAATTAAATCAACATATGTGTCTGAGACAGGGAGTTGAGAAATCCATTGTATAATTGGTAATATCAGGAGGCTCCACTCACACCAGAGTTAAGCACGAGGTTGCACAAAGTTTGTTGAAGGGATAACCCCTGGATACTCACCTAGCGTCAGATATATTTCTGTGGATTTATTCATATTTAGGGATCTTTCTAGTATCCATACCTCTGTGAGAGGCAGTACTTTCATGGTTTTGGGCTTTGCTACCCTGCCTATACGGTAATCCAGACTTACGACTGTTCGCCTATGCATCGGTTATACAGTGGTTGATTAGTTGCTTGACATAGGTTTCTCATAGGTTACTTGTAGGGGTTATTCTGCTTGTATCCTGAGTCAGATAGGGGTCAGACAACACACGACCTTTATGGAGGATTACCTCTCCGGGGGGATCTGACTGACTGGTTTTTAAGCCTATGAGGGCCCTTATAACTGATTCTGTTACCTCCAAACTTTAGCAGGGAGTCTCAGGTCCCTCCTAGACGAGACATACCTTCTTTAGCGAGGGAGGCCACTCAGCCACTTTATCCCGTTTGCATACATATTGGCCATTTGAATTTTTGGTATGCTCTTTGATTATTAGTTGACCATATGATTTCATGCTAAGTCTTTTTTATCATGAATAGTGGAGTTCCTTTTGCTCCCTCATTTACTGCTACCCCCCTCATGACATTCATGGGGGAAAATCCATCCGCTTTTTATAATGGTATGCAAAATTACGGTACTCAGTCAACGCCTTGGGTCTCTAATCATTTTTCCCATGGTATGTATGATATGTCTTCGCACTTACCATCCTTTGTCTTGTCTCCTTATGCGAATACAAGTTTTGTGTCTGGGGGCATGATGCCTCCTTCTTATCCCTCTCCATTTGGTGGGAGTCATATCCTTCAAACATCTCTTATGATAGGAGGTTAGAATCTTCCTTCCTATGAATCCACTATGAGAGAAGTAAGTGCCCAATTAAGCAATCATTCTACTTATTACACTCCTTCCACTTATCCTTCTTCCACTATGTCAACTCCTACGAACACTTTTCCCATGGCGGACCTTCGTCTGTCCTCCGGTGTTTCATCCGGGGGGAGTTATTTTTATAGTATGGGCAACCCCCCTCATAGAGTTCCTTTTCTTGGGGGCAACATATATCCTCACGTGAGTAACCCTTGTCATGTTGCTTTCTCTTTGCAAGTGGCTTCCTCAGTGTCTATTCCCTTACAACCCTTTATGAATCAGTATGGAGGAGGATACTGTCCCGTCGGACAGGGATAGGGTGTAAACCAAGATCCTTCCTGGCCTACAATTTCTCAAAATTAATCTTTCCATGCAACTTGGACTCAAATTCCACAATTCACTACCACCACAAGTCTAGTCACTACGTGTCATACTGGCATTATATCACCAATCGTTGCTAGTCATGTTGGAGATTGGTCGACAACCTCTGCGAGTCATGTTGAAGACCTATAACTAGCAGCTGCAAGTCATGTTTGGGGCACAAGTCCAGTAACTGCATGTCATACTGGCGTTATATCACCAACCTCTACTAGTCATGTTGGAGATTGTTCGACATCCTCTGCGAGTCATGTTGAAGACCTGCAACCAGCCGCTATAAGTCATGTTGGGGGAACATGTCCGGTCACTGCTAGTCACACTGCACATCCATCACCAACCTATGCAAGTCATGTTGGGGATCCATCACCAACCTCTGCTAGTCATGTTGGGGATTCATCACCAACCTCTGCTAGTCATGTTGGAGATTTTCTACTAGCCTCTGCAAGTCATGCTGGGAGCATGTCACCAGCCACTGCAAGTCATGCTGGGGGAATTCATATGATTGAGAAGCCTAGACATCTCAGACGTAAGCCTAGATTCCTTTGTAGGACTTGCGAAGGAAGTCACCTTACTCGTTTGTGTCCTGTTACTGCTGGGATACCAAAAGCATGGGGTTCACCTAAGGGCCCTTCACGTTCTAAAGCATCTATGGTTTCACAACACTCTGTTCCTTATTTGGTTGATACAACAATCATGTCGATGCAATCTTCGGCTGACACCTCTTTTCCTTTAGGGGTTGATGCGTCCTTTGACCTTGTTGTCTCACATCCTGTTTGTTGGTTGTGGAGCCTGATTATCTTCCTGATTTAGAGGTCCTTGCTTTCAGCCGTTTTTATACCCCATGAAGTATTTACACCCCAGAAGTATGTACACTCTTCCACGCAGGGGAGTGCAGAGGGGGGGTACCCCCTCTGCGGGGTCCGGGGGGGCTATCCCCTCGGCTGGGGGGTCTGGGGGCAAGCAAGCCCCCAGCAGGGGTTCGGGGGTGAAGCCCCCAAAGGAAAAATTGCCTTGTAAATGTATATTGTAATTTCATTGTAAATCTGGATCATTCATTATAAGGTCGCAGATCTAACGGTAGAGATTATGTTAGGGTTTTTTTCCCTAGAAGGCAACCCTCTTTTATGAGGGAAATGTATTGCGGCTATGGTTGATGGTGAATATTGTATTCTGAGAGAGGAGACTGTGAGAGAGAGAAGAGGAAGTTACAATGGGCTTTGATGTAGGTTGTATCCCTTCATTTGTTGGATAATAATAAAAGAAGGACCTGGCAATTTCTCTGGTGGACGTAGCCCACACTGGGTGAACCACATAAATCTGTGTCTCTCTTGTATTGTTTATCTTTTGTGTTTTATTTTTCCGCATTTGTTTTATTTTATTGCTCCGCGGTCCTATTTTTCTAACAACTGGTATCAGAGCGAAAGGTAACTCGCAGGAAAAGAAGGTTCCTGGTTTGAGTGGGAGCAATGTCGGAAGATGGAAAGTTTAGGGTCAAGAAATTTAATGGCCAAAACTACCAGTTATGGAAGATGCATATGGAAGATTATTTATATCAGAAGGATCTATTCCTACCATTGGGTGGAGTATCAAAGAAGCTGATGGCCATGAAGGATGAATAATGGGAGATTCTTGACAAAAAGGCTCTAGGAACGATACGACTGAGCCTGGCAACGTTGGTGGCTTTCAATATTTCCAAAGAAAAGACAACAAAGGGTTTGATGGACACATTGGCCAAATTGTATAAAAAACCCTCGACGTCCAATAAGGCATTTCTAATGAAGAGATTATTTAATATGAAGATGTTAGAAGGTGGGTCTGTTGCAGATCATTTAAATGAATTTAATACGATTACTAATCAACTAAGTTCTGTAAAAGTGGACTTTGATGATGAGGTCAAGGCTCTTCTAATATTGTGCTCATTGCCAGAAAGCTGGAACAACTTGGGCATGGTTGTAAGTAACTCTGTCTCTAGTTCAAATACTTTAAAATTTGATGATGTTGTTGGTGTTATCCTTAGTGAGGAAATGCGACGGAAAATCATAGGTGAGACATCAGGTAATGTGTTGAACATGGAGAACAGGGGAAGACAAAAGGATAGAGGAAAGGGCTCAGGGAACTGCGGAAATTTTAGGAAGGGCAGATCCAAATCTAGACTTGGAAAGATAGAGTGCTGGAATTGTGGGAAGAAAGGACATCTGAAGAAAGACTACAGAGCTCCAAAGAAACAAAGAGATGGACAACAAGAGAGAAATCAGGAAGCAAATGTAATAGGTGATGTGTTACAAGATGCTTTGATTCTTTCTATAGATAATATTTCCAAGTCTTGGGTAGTAGATTCAGGAGCTTCATTTCATGCCACACCCCATAGGAAACATTTTCTAGATTATGTTCAAGGTGATTTTGGACAGGTTCATTTGGGTGATGATGCACCATGCAAAATTGTTGGAATGGGAAAGGTAAA
>ML813583.1:69709-83586 GCA_009831015.1 Picea engelmannii | reverse complement strand
CAGATATTGCACATGCAGTGGGAGTTGTGAGCAGGTATATGAACAATCTAGGTAAAGAACATTGGGAGGCAGTAAAGTGGATTCTCAGGTATTTGAGAGGTACTACTACTCATGCATTATGTTTTGGAGGTTCAGACACTTTTTTACAGGGATATGTTGATTTAGATATGACAGGTGATAAAGACAGCAGGAGGAGCACCACAGGGTATGTTTTTACTATAGGTGGAACAATAGTAAGTTGGATTTCGAAACTGCAAAAGGTTGTTGCACTTTCAACAACAGAGGTAGAGTATGTTGTTGCTACAGAGGCTAGTAAAGAGATAATTTGGTTACAGAGGTTTATGGAGGAATTAGGAAAGAAGCAGGAGAACAACAGGTTGTATTGTGACAATCAGAGTGCCATTCACCTTGAAAACAACTCAACCTTCCATTCGAAGAATAAGCATATATAGTTGAGGTACCACTTCATACGATCCACCTTAGAAGATGGACATTTGAAGTTGGAAAAGATACACACTAGCCAGAATCTTGTAGACATGTTAACAAAGGGAGTAACCAGGGAGAAACTGAGTTACTGCTCAGTTTCAGTTGGCCTTCAAGAATGAAGATGAAGATGAGAAATTTGTCAGGTCCAAGAAGGTTCAGAGTCCAACATATATAGTAGCGGTGGAGTTGTTGAGATCAGTCTCCAAGTGGGAGATTGTTGGTTGTGGAGCCTGATTATCTTCCTGATTCAGAGGTCCTTGCTTTCAGCCGTGTTTATACCCCATGAAGTATTTACACCCCAGAAGTATGTACACTCTTCCACGTGGGGGAGTAAAGTGGGGGGGTACCCCCTTTGCGGGGTTCGAGGGGGCTATCCCCCCGGCTGGGGGCAAGCGGGCCCCCAGCGGGGGTTCGGGGGTGAAGCCCCCGAAGTAAAAATTGCCTTGTAAATGTATATTGTAATTTCATTGTAAATCTGGATCGTTCATTATAAGGTCGCAGATCTAACGATAGAGATTATGTTAGGGTTTTCTGCCCTAGAAGGCAACCCTCTTTTATGAGGGAAATGTATTGCGGCTATGGTTGATGGTGAATATTGTATTCTGATAGAGGAGACTATGAGAGAAAGAAGAGGAAGTTACAATGGGTTTTGTTGTAGGTTGTATCCCTTCATTTGCTAGATAATAATAAAGGAAGGACCTGGCAATTTCTCTGGTGGATGTAGCCCACACTGGGTGAACCACGCAAATTTGTGTCTCTCTTGTATTGTGTATCTTCTGTGTTTTATTTTTCCACATTTGTTTTATTTTATTTCTCTGCGGTCTTGTTTTTCTAACATTGTTCAACCAATGGTCGTGTCAATGCAATATTCGACCGACGACACTCTTGTTTTCAGGGGTGACGCAACTCTTGACCTTGTTGTCTCACTTTCTATTCAACCAGTGGTTGAAAAAGTGGTCGTATCAATGAAATATTCGATCGACCCCACTCTTCTCTTGGAGAGTGATAAGTCTAAGGAAGCGGTCGCACTGATGCAATTTTTGATCGATCCTGCCCTTCTGGTTCTAGTTCTATACCTTCTATGACACGTCCTTAGCATTTCTAGTCTTGCGCCTTCTGAACAAGAGAGAGTTTTACTCTTCTCGAGTTCTCTCCCTCCAAGTCTTGATGAGGTTCTCTTTGATTGGGATGGTCTTGTGAGGTATCCAATGCCTCTGTCTATGTTTTTTCCAAGAAGAGACATTATCTGATATACCACAGAGACGATACCCTCCGTTAGCACTTTATCCTCCTCGACTTGGAGAGCTTTGGGTTTTCCCAAGATTATGTCAGTTCCTCATGAGATATTGACATTCTATAGAAGTCTAGCATGGGAGCCCTGGCCTCCCCCGTGACTCATCACCTAGAATCTCCCAAACGAGTCTTAGTTAATCTCTTTTTCGACTCGTTATTAAAAATTGAAAAGATCGTCGATTGATTTGTCCCTTTCACACTCGTTAAAATTGGATTTGAAATATCATGAGTCTTAGTTAAGATCTTTTCTAACTCACTATCAAAAATGGAAAAGATCGTTGAGTGAACTTGTCTTTTCACACTCGTAAATTGTATTTGAAAAGACGTCTATTTGGCACAAGTTTACCCCTTTTTCACACCAAGTAGAATAAAAGATATAAAAAATGACATTTTTTGGCGTTAAATTGTGATTGCATCTTATGCCCTTGCTTCCAGTATTGAGCCTTTAGCCGATTCTCGTTTTGCATTATAAACCATGGCCCAAGCAGTTTGCATCATCAACCAAGCAGAGCCTTGTTTACATCCTTCGCAATTTGACACCCTATACCCTAGAGGGAACATCACCCCAAGTTTCCATCTCCCGCATTCATTTCCTTGCATTGAGCATAGGTCTGTTCCACTGCTGGAACTAGTTTTGCTTACTTGCAACACTCGTTCCCTCCTCTGTATCATAGCATTCACTTGTTATGAAAAAACAAAAAAATATGGGCAGGAAGGGAGTACTATATTGTAATTGGCAGCAGTCGTGTTGCCTTTGAACAAAGCACAAAGTTATTGAGTCCTTGCATCATCATAATTTTGGGTTTAGCATGGCCTTAGGAAGCTGATATCGTTACGTAATTTTCTCTACCGACTAGTTAATCTTCCAGTCACTATAAAGAACATTATGGATGCCTCCTGCATCTAGTTGTCACATCATTAAGTCTATGATGTTGAAGTCCACTATATGTCTCACACTCTTGTTCAAAGGAAGTATATCAACCTGTGTCAGCCACTCCTAAGAAATCTTGACTTTGCATGTCAGCCAGACCCTCAGTTTGTCTCAGAATCACATGATACTTTGGTCTTATGATTCACCCTAGCCCTACTTTCATCATTGGTAGGTCACCTTGAATGCAACAATCGACAATTCATCATGGGTCGTTGACTAGGTGGTTTCCCTTGTGTTCGACGACAAGACATCTATTCACACTTTGGGATCCGTGCAATGTCTTGGATGCCATTAGCCTTATTGGTGGTTTCCTCATCTTTGTCAACAATTTTCATCATTGGTTGCTATTCAGAGGGTCTTTTTCATGTACTTCTTTCATTTGGCACACGCGAAAGACGCACAGGGTAGTTGGTTCGTGAACATGTTCTTCGTCCGATCTCCACCAAATCATGAAGCTCCTACTTTGTTTCTCGTGTTGACTAATGAGAGATGCTTCAATGCTCTCCATTCAATGGGTCTTTTTCCATCGACTTCATTTCATGTATTCTGGGTACGAGACCTAGAGTTTATGAGTACCTTGAGGATTGCAGTCATTAGTGGCAGGCTCTCTCGCCATTGATAGATGGGAATACATCAATGTCTCATGATCAATGGATCTCTCAAGTGTTCGACACCAGCTCCTTTATTCACATTCGTAGAGATGTACTCAGTGCCTTGATACCTACTTTCATCATTGGTAGTTTGTCTTGCATTTGTTAATGGTATAGCTCAACGATCGGTAATCAAATGATGTCTCATCATGTTCAACCTCAACTCATTTATTCACATGATATAGACTTGCACTATTGGCGGATTATATTGAAGACTTGAAGACATCACTTTGTGGACGCAACTTTCCTGAGCTGTTGCTTCCATTTCATTGGACCAGTACCTATTTGACTTCAACGATCATGGGAGATTAGATTCTACTCCATGGTATACAAATATCTTCAGATTGATTTTGAGACTGGTTTCATTGGGCCTTGTTCGTGACTATGACAACTATGGACATGTAACTGCATTTATACTTGCCTACTCATGGCCATGAAAACTTGTTGGCATATTTTCCACATGAATCTGCATTGTATTCCTAGCAGCCATGTATGCAAAGTCAGTACATAATGTAATGAGAAATTGAGTTCGTCTAGTTGGTTCTCTGCCAGTCCACTTCTGGGTTATTTATAATGTATTTTGGCCATCGTATATACTTCTCTGATCTCACACATTAGGGGGCATTTGTTATAGCAAGATTTGCCTCACCATTTCTATCTTGCACAGAGGGCCTTTTTCCATTTCCCTATGCAAACTTATCAACCCCTTTTTGATAAATCCAGAGCCAAAATATATATTTTTCCACATATATGCTCCCTAACTACTTTGCAAGATGCGTATATGCTTGCTGCTCCACTACAACTCGCGTATATCAGGATTTGTGCCAGAAAATACAAAATGAGGTTGGGCTTCCATGTCACAGCAAAAGATCTTTGATCTTTGGCCTTACATACACTGGAAACATTCTGACTCGACCCTTCAGTTGCATTTTGGAGGATATAAGAGCACAATTTGGAGCTATGGAAAAAGAAGGAGAAAGCATTCAACTTTGAGAGCAAAGTTACTCTAGAGAAATTACTTCATATTGAGTCTGCATCCCTTTGTCCCTCAAGTCTGAACACAGTGTTCAACCCCCAAGATCTTTCCTTATTGTCGAGAGGACCTCATTACCTCTTTGCTATGAGCTTTCCATTGGTGGAGGATTGAAGTGGTGGAGACCCAGTTGGAAGGAACTTGGTTTCTTGGTTTCGAACCGTGCCAACACAGAAGTTTGTAATGTTGATACTTTTGTTGATAAATTATTAATAGAGATACTCCTTTCCCATCCTATCGATATCTTGCAAATATATGATTATTATCCATGGGCATGTTTGTAATGTTTATTAATGGATTGTGCTATCTAATGTGCTAACTCATTTTATATATTGCCACTATATACTTGCATCGCTTGTTTGTTAAGAACTTCTTCTAGGTGTAAATCTTTGGGTCAAAGTGCTCAATAGTGGAATGGCATCAAACGATTGGATCGAGGTAGGCTTCTTCCTTGTATTGCACATTAGTTTATATAGCACATGTTGGAATTGATTTGATTTCTGCAGTCATACCTGTCTGTTGTGGTTTACCCTTGGCCATAGAGAGTTTTTCCCTCGTAACAACAAATCCTTCTAGAGAGTTCCTCAATAATTTTCTCCTTAAATTTTCATTTGATGATACTTTTAACAATATCCTTATTTTACAAAATGGTGTCTTCCATGATTCCCCAATAGATTTTCCAAGACTGGGCATCTTTATGTCATATTCACTTGAGTTGTTGGTGGTTACGAATGGATTTTGAGGCAATTTAAGGAAGCCTCTTGTATTCCATGTTATTGAATTTGTTCTTATACATTAGGTATCTAGTCATAATTTTGCTCTCAATGGGGGAAAGACTTTCCTCTAAGAGGAGGATGACATAGGGTGTATATCCTTTAATTTTGAGATTATAGGTTATAAAATTCTTTTGCAATTTCTCTATCTTTCTCTAGGATTCGCGAGAGATACTACATCATATACGAAGGTATCATACGTGATCTTATTGGATTTAATGATCATGACCTTGGTCTTGTCAGTATTAACAATCATACCCATATTGGAGAAAAATTCCTTGAGGATTCTTAGTTGGTTTTCAAGATTGTGGGGACTCCTCACCATAAGAATGATATCATAGGAATAAAGAATATTATTATTGACTATATGAGTGAGAGTAGGGCCGAAAAAACCTACTTCTTCCAGACAATATTCTAACTTGTCAATGTATATGCCAAAAAGGGTAGGGGACAAGGGACAACCTTGCTTGACTCCAATATTGCAGTTAATATCTTTCAACTAGCCCTTAGTGTTCTTACACTTGGACCATAATGTTATCATACAACCTTATTGCAACAACCCTCAACTCGAAAGACACTTTTATCTCTTACAACCTATACCAAAGGTTTTTCCTGGGAACTGTGTCAAAAGATTTCCTAAAGTCAACAAAAAAAATATATATTGGTTTTAGTATTGTGGAACTCCTCTGCAATTATCCTAAAGATAACAATATGGTCCACAATTGAATGATATCTTCTAAACCTAGCCTAGCCTTTAACACTTTTACTATGACTTCCTAGCCAAAGGATAATCTTCTTTTCCAAAATAATTCCATAAAGCTTGGCTAAAATCAGGCTATCGTAATGGTCCTATAATTAGAGGGAATGTTTCTATCCCCATTTTTTAAAATAGTAACAATAAGGCTTTACGTCTAGGAATTATGGAAGTGCTTCTTAACTGCTAAATTGAAGAGCTTGTGCATGTGAGAGATGAGGATAGGCCCTCCGATTTTAGAAATTTCAGCTTGGTAGCCTTCAATGTCCTTAACTTTCCCATTTTCAAGCCACTTAACCTAGAACTCTGTGTCATCCAAAGGAAAAACTCCATGCTTTGTAGGGACAATAAGAATGGTGTCCACGAAATTAGGAAACTCGTAAAGACTTTTAATGTAGGAATTCCAGTCCCTTAAGGGAGTCATATTATTTTCTTTATTATCGCGGAAAATAATTTTCCTCCAAAACTTCTTAGGATCCATCTTAGATAGTTGTGAATGAATCTCTTGAATTTTATTGATATCATACATTTTTCCCTTTTAATTAGGGATTTGTACGTATTGAACTTATTGGTTGTTAAGGACTCATTAGAAGCATCCCTAATGTCTTTCCTAGCAATTTTACATTCTTTATGATACCAATGGTTGGTCATTCTATTATTCTTTTTACAAGACACCTCGAAAGAGAACTTGTTAATAGAAGTGGAAAGGGTAGTTGTAAAATTATGATAGAGGTCTTCAATGTTGTCCTTATAAGTTAGGAGATGTAATTCACTATTTAAATCCTTTAATAAAAGGTCAACTTTACTTTTTTCAAAGCACACTTGCACTTGATTATGAGAATTCTCTTCAATGGTGCTCATGTGCATAGAAAATTTTAGAGTTAGGGTTAAAGGTATATGATTACAGTCTGGTTCATGGTCATTTAAAAGGTCAAAAGTTACTATTTGGTTGGAAACGGGGATATCACATATCACATAATCTATGACACTACTACCTATCCCATGAATACAAGTCATCTGGTTGGATTTTGGTCACTTCATTACTCCATTGCAAATTATTAGGTCTTGAGAGCTGCAAAGATTGAACAACTCAGTACCAAACAAATTCTCAATTAGGTCTTTAGAGCTTCTTTTGTAGCTATTAGATAAAACAAGTTCCTCATTTAGCCATAAAGGATTATGGTTGGAATCATTTCTTAAAAGAGTATCTTGGTTAGTTGTAGTCCTAGCATTAAAGTCTCCTAGCAGGAGGATATTACCTTCATTTTACAAACTATAAATATCTTGTTCTAAATTAGTATAGGGACAATTGCTATGTAGATTTTTTTTCTTAAAAAAAGTAGAATTAATAGGTGCAAAATAACAAATTTGTATATACATCTTCTTAGAATTGGTGTTTGAAATTTCTATCCAAATGTACTGATTGAGAGGGTTGATCTTATGAAGTTTAATGTGAGGAGAAATGTTATTTCTAATATAACAAGATATGCCTCATATCCCTCTATGATGGAATTTTTTCTTCCAAGTCGACCATAAGACAAATCCTTCTATGTTAGGAACCTTAGACTCTTTATGCTCCCAAGTTTCAACTAGACAAATAATATCGATATCACTTGGGATCCAAGTTATCATAGGACCTTTGCACCATGGAAAACCACGACAGTTCCAAAAAAGGATCCCGAGTGTTCCAAATTCCTATTTATTATTATCGTTCTGGTCTCTGTCCCTAACAATAGCTTTCAATTTCTAATTATTTCTCATTTTCCTTCTTTCATGACTTCTTTTACCTTTTGAACTTCCTTTCTTAATTCAACTTGGTCTTTGAGAATGATGTCTTCATTTATAAATATTCATGACGCTTTTAAGCTCAGAGATTTACTGAGTATGCTATATTTATGGGCATTACAACTTAGTTTGACACATATCAACCTATCTTTATGATCAATTATTTTTCCCAGCCTCTTTGCTTCTATGAGGTAAGTTGTTTCAATTTGTGATTTATTTTTTAAATCTTCTTTTACTATTGCTAGCATATCCTCCTCTTGTTGTTCTTTTATACAAAACATTATGAGGTTCAAGGCTCTTTTATTAAACTCATGGTCCACTTCGATTAGCTTATTCATTTCCTCTTTGATGGGTTTGATGTCCAATTCGTATTCTAGATTAATGAGGGTCAAATTGTTGGTTAGTTTTTCTTCTAGCTCTTTAATCATATCTCTCAATTTGTGATTTTCTTCAACCTCTCCTTCTTGGGTTGATTGTTTTTGTTTTTCCATTTCTTGAATCATATCCTCCATTATCTGTAATTGAATCTTGAACCCTAACAATGTATCTTCTATTTGAGTTTGAATGGTATCTTTGAAGAGTCTAATTTTTTTTATCAAGCATTGCCTCTAGCTCTATTTGGAGTTTTAAGTCTCTTTCTTCACTCCGTTTTTCTAATGATTCTAACTCTATTTGGAGTTTGACATATTTTTCTTCTCTTATTTTTTCTAATGATTCCATATAATCCTAAAGGCTCTCTAAGGTGACTTTGAGGGGCCTCCCCTTCATTGAGTTTTTGGAATAGGTGGCCAAGTGCTCATATTGAAAATAACAGAAAATAAGTAACAATTGTTATTTTGGATTGACTTTAAAAATTGAAAAGATTTTTTTAATTGATAACCATATTGATTATTATCTTTGAAATCAACTTTTACTTATTAAACTTTTAAAAATAAAAAAAATTAAATAATAATAATAATAAATAAATCTCTATAATTTTAACAAGATACTAAATTATAAATTTATTTTAAATTAAACTTGAATCAAAGTAACAAGTGACTAGGTGTCAAGGTGCTTAGTTGGTTGAAGAATATTTTACCTGTTGCTCATTGGGTTGAAGAAGCCATAACTAACAACATAGAGTATTCCTATCAAAATGTTCAAAAAGGTAAAAACTATAAAAAGGTCCAAAAGGGTAGAGAAGTATTATTCTCCTGAAAATCAACAGAGATACAATTTTCGAAGTAAAATATTTTCAAAATAATATTTTAAAATTAATAATAATTCTAATAACTAAAATAATAAACAAACTAATAAAATTAACTTAACACGCACAATTTTTTTTTATTATTAATTATCAAAAAAAAATAGTTCTAAATTATGAGCTTACTCTCAATTCTGATCCCGGCTTTGGGATGGAAACGTCAAGTTTCAAAACAAAGTAAAGAAAGTTCCTTTATACATCCCTAACGTAATATAATATTAATAAAGTGCTTGTCATATAGAAGATGTAAAATATCTAATATAGGAAGAAGAGGGACCACTACTTAAGGAATCATAACAAATAAATCATAGTTCTCCATAAAGTCATACTAAAGTCATACTATAAATCTATTTTGTAAATTCATATAGATAATATATATAAAGCTATATTTTATAAATGACTATGTTGTTATTATTTGTATTGGGTTAATTATTTATATATGTTGGTGTTTCATTTTCAAAGAATAAACAATTTCAAGATTGTATCAATTTTAATAATAATTCAAACAAATATGTTACATACGTTATAATTTAATAAATTTTAATAATAATTCAAACAAACAAATATGTTAGATACGTTATAATTTAATAAATTATTTTGCTTTGTTGATTACAATAATAATATTTTAACCATAATATTCATATAATATAAATTTTCAATATTATAAATAATTCAATTAAATATACATTTATTAATCTCTTCGAATCTCTATCAGGTGAGCCAGTTCGTCGACGATGTCCCGAATGTCGTCAACCTTACGTATTTTCCCATGCATGGAATAATCCTTCACATGGCAATGTTGGCCATGGTACCTCTGGAACATGAACTACACTCTTCAGATATGGTTTCTGTTTTGTTTTACTCTCTAGCTCTCATAGACTGTAAAAATTTTAGTAGATTTGGACATATTAGTTTTGGTCCTTTGAGTAGACATTGGAAAACTCTAAGGATATGATATTGATTATAGTTTATTTTGTTTGCAATCCATGCATCAAGTAATTTATTTTTTTGAAGTAATATAATTTTTTAGTTTAAAAAAATACTTAATTAAAAAATGAAATGTTTCATTTTTAGTGAACTTTAATCATCATTATTATCATCATTATGGTATATCCAAATGATAAATTATATATGTGTGTGTTGCACGATCCCCTCCAAAAAAATCCAAATTGTTGGGGACTCAGGATGCAAACTTATTGAGAAGGGAATGCCTTTCATGTTTTAACATAATTTTTATTAACCTACGATTTGACGTGGTAAAGTTTACTGAAGTATACATACCCTACCCCCTCATGTTCTTAACCATTAAACCCACTGAAACTGTATTAATTGTATTTGATTAATCAAGTAAACACTTTATTTGTTGAAGTGAACATTTTCAAAATATACAAGATTGTATCAAGTCATAATTCATAATCAATAATAATTCAATAATTTAAACACATATATTGAATATATTATCTTTTAATATATTTTTTTCTTTCAACAATTTACATTAATAATATTTAAATTCACATTTGATAAACTTACTTATATAAATGGTTAAATTAAATATATATTTAATAATTATTAAAAAACATTTTAATATCGCTAGATTATATATATAACAAATTAAAATGTAAACATTTTAATATCGCTAGATTATATATATAACAAATTAAAATGTAAACATTTTAATATCGCTAGATTATATATATAACAAATTATCGTTATAAATTATTAGTACTTACTATTAATATTTTATAATTAAAAAAAAGACTAAACTCAATACATCTCTTGTTTCATACTAAAATTTTATATTGAGAGATTGCTGATTGTTTCATATTAAAATTTTATATTGAGAGATTACTGATTTATTAATTTGTATTTAAAGATAATCGATTTAATATGTGAGGATTTCAATCATAATTTTGTATAAAAATTGAGAGGTAGGTTAGCCGCCAATTAAAATGAGCACACGGATGGGAAATTGGTAGTATTTAAATCTCGAAGGTTTATACGCTGCGTTGTTGGTTGCCGTTGAGCTGATTAAGGACAAGAAGCATGGCCCATTTTTTTATCTATTTTCAAGATATACTTTGTACAATGGTATTCATGTGTTTGGAGTGCATCTATTTTATAAAAAAACAAAAAACCACATTATTAGTGATTAAGCTTTTATTTTTGTGCTCGGTACCATGGTTTTGGACTGCATTTTTTTATTTTATTAAGAACACATTATTAACCATTAAATTTAATTGTGTTTTATTTTTTCATATGTAGATTTAAAATACATAAATTTAAAATATTTAAATAGTTATTTCAATGAGAAGGGAAATGTTGGAAATGTTGGGTGGGTAGTTCTAATAAGGTTATAGGGTTTTAAATCAATAGTTTATTAAGTACATCATTTTTTAAGGTTTAGTAAATGGGTAGTAAGTAATTGAGAGTTTGACTAGGTTAGGTATGTTTGATTTTCATGAAATGAGTGTTATATGAACTATTTACGTTCATGAGAAATTATTGTTAGTCATTGGGTGTATGTAAGTGGTGCTAAGTGAACTATTTAAGCTCACAAAAAAATAGTTATGGTTACTAGGTGCAATCTCATAGGTGAGGATATGTGATTAATTTTAGTAGTTTCAATCTTACTTCTTCATACTCACTAGCTATTTACGTTTTTAATTTTAGTCCTATTTTTTCACCACAATGAGCATCACTTGATACAATGAGTGTTAAGTGACCCTTGAGCATCACTTTATACAATGAGTGTTAAGTGACCCTTGAGCATCACTTGATGTAACGAATTCAAAATAGATTATTCAATCTCATGATAAATTAGTTGTGGTTATCACGTCCATATAATGAGTGCTAAGTGGACTATTCAAGCTCACGAGAAAGTAATCCTACTTCCTATGTGCAAGTACTATAGTTTCCAATGTGAGATTCATTTTGTTAATTTCAATACCACTTCTTCCCACTCATGGGTGATTCATTTTTCTAGTCTCAATCTCATTTCTTCACACTAATGAGAAATGCATTTCACTAGTTTCAATCTCATCACTTAATGTAGCGAGTGCTAAGTGGACTATTCGATCTCATGAAATATTAATCATAATTTCCATGTACATGTATTGAATGTGACATTCAATGCTCTCATTTCCCAACTCGTGATTTTGTGGTATACATGACATTGATTTCGATATATGCAAGTGGGATCATTTTCTCTATATTCCTATTATATCTAATAGCAATAAATTAGCATAATTGAAATTAATGTTGTTAAATTATTCATAACCAATGCATATAAATTGGGAAATGGGGAGAATAATTTAGAAATAGGGGCTTAGAAATGAATAATGGAAAAATCAAGTAGGGAAAGGAATTTTGAAATATTCCCTTTAAATCAAGTATATCCATCTTCGTATTAATACTAGAATCCAAAGAAAACTTCAAACATATTCAAACCCAATCATACCGTGACCATGTAATAATCAAGAAAATAGATCAATCAAAGTTACATTATCAAAGATGCATATACAATATCATAGTCTAAAAAGATAGAGCTCAATCTACTCCATTTACAATGAACATCTAGGGACTGATAAGAGTGTCACAACTATTACACATATTAAATAGATACATCTACACATGTCCTATAGGCCATTGGGAAAGGGAGTGGTTCCATTCTTATTCTATTGATTTACTATTCCAAAATTGAGCAAATCAAAGGAGTGGGATACTATGAGCAACGAAAAGGACTGAGATATTGTAAGAACAACAAAGGAAGTAGAAGGCCATGTGGAAACCATACAAGCCATAGTGTGCATGAGAACTCCATAGCGAGTTGATCTTTCTTTATATTTTCATTTCATATCCAAGAAGAAATGAGTAAGGCTAGTCTTGACCTACTACCTATGTTTTCCCATATTGGGTTTCCTATGGAAATCTTTTTGATAATCATGCGGATGGTGTGGTTTTTGTTTTATCTTCTTTTATTTCATTCTCAACTTATTTTTGGTATTTTGGTTGCTAAGTTTGTAATATTAGATTTTAATCTTAAGTAAACATTACATAACAAAGAATTTTCAAAAACTTGTAACATATGTTCCGACAAATTGTTCTAGTGGAATATCCATAGTAGTCTAGTGTTTAACATGTCTTAATAGTTTTCTAGGGTTAGGGTTGGGGTTTTAGCAAGATTAAACTCCTAATTAGGGTTAGGTTTTTTGAATATATAGAATCTTCTTGAAAGTACACAAATGAAAATATCTACATGTGTTAATAATGAGAGCCAATATGGAATCCACTTAGTACCATGGTGGTCAAAATCATAAGTCAACTTACGAGAGACATAACTTTCTCATACAAACTCTAGTTGAGGTGATCTATTCACTGTTGGAAATCTCTTGACATGTGGAACAAATTCAAAGAATTGAGAACTTTGTTTACAAATTTTTGTTGGGTATGTGTTATATTCTTTGCACGAGTAGTAGTGTCTGAGCATCTGGGCTGGGCGCGCAGGGAGGTGGAGCCCCCCGCGTGAGGGTTCGGGGGCAGCACCCTCGAATTTTTTTTTTCGGGACGACATATTTCCGGGACCACATGATATTAGGTGGTTTTTCGGCACATGGTTTTTTGCCGATGGTTTTCTATTTCCGGTTAAGGAATTAGGGTTTTGGACTAATCCAGGTCATTGGGTTAGGATTTTGGATGCCGTTGGCTCCTATATGTATATTGTATTGTAAACAATGTAACACAATGTATGAATATAATATATGTTGGTTTTCCCGGTTTGGGTTTCTAAGTGAAAAATCTCTGTGTAATGTTTGTATTTGCCATTGTATCTTTTCTGAATATCAGTTTGCAGTAGATATTGTACAAGGTTAGAATTTACATTTGGTATCAGAGCTTTATTGGCTTCAGGGGGACGCCTTTGTTGTCAAGGGT
>ML813583.1:0-67570 GCA_009831015.1 Picea engelmannii | reverse complement strand
GCTAGTTCACAGTGATGTTTTTGGACCTGTGTCGGTCCCATCATTGGGAAAATCTATGTACTATGTCTCATTTATAGATGACTTCTCGAGGAAAACTTGGATATATTTCCTCAGGAAGAAATCTGAAGTCTTTGATAGATTTATTAATTTGTATTTAAAGATAATCGATTTAATATGTAAGGATTTCAATCATAATTTTGTATAAAAATTGAGAGGTATGTTAGCCGCCAATTAAAATGAGCACACGGATGGGAAATTGGTAGTATTTAAATCTTGAACGTTTATACGCTGCGTTGTTGGTTGCCGTGGAGCTGATCAAGGACAAGAAGCATGGCCCATTTTTTATTTATTTTAAAGATATACTTTGTACAATGGTATTCATGTGTTTGGAGTGCATCTATTTTATAAAAAAACAAAAAACCACATTATTAGTGATTAAGCTTTTATTTTTGTGCTCGGTACCATGGTTTTGGACTGCATTTTTTATTTTATTAAGAACACATTATTAACCATTAAATTTAATTGTGTTTTATTTTTTCATATGTAGATTTAAAATACATAAATTCTAAATATTTAAATAGTTATTTCAATAAGAAGGGAAATGTTGGGTGGGTAGTTCTAATAAGATTATAACGTTTTAAATCAATACTTTATTAAGTACATCATTTTTTAAGGTTTAGTAAATGGGTAGTAAGTAATTGAGAGTTTGACTAGATTAGGTATGTTTGATTTTCATGAAATGAGTGTTATTTGAACTATTTAAGTTCATGAGAAATTATTGTTAGTTATTGGGTGTATGTAAGTGGTGTTAAGTGAACTATCCAAGCTCACAAGAAAATAGTCATGGTTATTAGGTGCAATCTCATAGGTGAGGATATGTGATTAATTTTAGTAGTTCTAATCTCACTTCTTCATACTCACTAGATATTTACGTTTTTAATTTTAGTCTTATTTTTTCACCATACTGAGCATCACTTAATATAATGAGTGTTAAGTGACCCTTGAGCATCACTTGATGTAACGAGTTCAAAATAGATTATTCAATCTCATGATAAATTAGTTGTGGTTATCGCATCCATATAATGTGTGCTAAGTGGACTATTCAAGCTCATGAGAAAGTAATCCTACTTCCTATGTGCCAGTCCTATAGTTTCCAATGTGAGATTCATTTTGTTAATTTCAATACCACTTCTTCCCACTCATGGGTGATTCGTTTTTCTAGTCTCAATCTCATTTCTTCACACTAATGAGAAATGCATTTCACTAGTTTCAATCTCATCACCTAATGTAGTGAGTGCTAAGTGGACTATTCGATCTCATGAAATATTAATCATAATTTCCATGTACATGTATTGAATGTGACATTCAATGCTCTCATTTCCCAACTTGTGATTTTGTGGTATACATGACATTGATTTTGATATATGCAAGTGGGATCATTTTCTCTATATTCCTATTATATCTAATAGCAATAAATTAGCATAATTGAAATTAATGTTGTTAAATTATTCATAACCAATGCATATAAATTGGGAAATGGGGAGAATAATTCAGAAATAGGGGCTTAGAAATGAATAATGGAAAAATCAAGTAGGGAAAGGCATTTTGAAATATTCCTTTTAAATCAAGTATATCCATCTTCGTATTAATACTAGAATCCAAAGAAAACTTCACACATATTCACACACAATCATACCGTGACCATGTAATAATCAAGAAAATAGATCAATCAAAATTACATTATCAAAGATGCATATACAATATCATAGTCTAAAAAGATAGAGCTCAATCTACTCCATTTACAATGAACATCTAGGGACTGATAAGAGTGTCACAACTATTACACATATTAAATAGATACATCTACACATGTCCTATAGGCCACTGAGAAAAGGAGTGGTTCCATTCTTATTCTATTGATTTACTATTCCAGAATTGAGCAAATCAAAGGAGTGGGATACTATGAGCAACGAAAAGGACTGAGATATTGTAAGAACAACAAAGGAAGTAGAAGACCATGTGGAAACCATACAAGCCATAATGTCCATGAGAACTCCATAGCGAGTTGATCTTTCTCTATATTTTCATTTCATATCCAAGAAGAAAAGAGTAAGGCTAGTCTTGACCTACTACCTATGTTTTCCCATATTGGGTTTCCTATGGAAATCTTTTTGATAATCATGTGGATGGTGTGGTTTTTGTTTTATCTTCTTTTATTTCATTCTCAACTTATTTTTGGTATTTTGATTGCTAAGTTTGTAATATTAGATTTTAATCTTAAGTAAACATTACATAACAAAGAATTTTCAAAAACCTGTAACATATGTTCCGATGAATTGTTCTAGTGGAATATCCATAGTAGTCTAGTGTTTAACATGTCTTAATAGTTTTCTAGGGTTAGGGTTGGGGTTTTAGCAAGATTAAACTCTTAATTAGGGTTAGGGTTTTTGAATATATAGAATATTCTTGAAAGTACACAAATGAATATATCTACATGTGTTAATAATGGGAGCCAATATGGCATCCACTTAGTACCATGGTGGTCAAATAATAAGTCAACTTACGAGAGACATAACTTTCTCGTACAAACTCTAGTTGAGGTGATCTTTTCACTGTTGGAAATCTCTTGACATGTGGAACAAATTCAGAGAATTGAGAACTTTGTTTACAAATTTTTTACCCCAAGAATGACCATTTAATTCCCCAAATGAAATCTAGAAGTTTTAGGACACCAAATCACCAAAATAGGAGAAACCCCTAAAATGGGCTATACAAGTCAATATCTTTAATATTTTCCACTCATAAAGTACCAAAATAGGTGAACATTTACATAGTAATCCATTTTGGATAACACCTCCTCACTTCAGGAGGCTTTTGGTCCCTATAATATTTTACTAAAGGAGGTGAGAATATTTTTCCTCTACCTTCTCCTTGGACTACCATTTGGAATTACCTAGAAGTTGCTATTTCAACCCAACTTACCAAATATCTTACCACCCTTGTCTAGTTGTTCTACACTTCTCCTACATAACTATATCCTCTACTAAATTTTCCCGATATTCTAATTCTAATTCCTCAATGGTAAGTAAGGTTTTCCCATTAGTTTCTTGGTCTAACATGGAAGGCTCAAAGAGTTACAAATTTTCCATATTCACTACTAAGTAAATGCACATATATGGAAGTAGATTGAGACTATAAGAATTATCACCTTCTTACTCCAACACTTCAAAATGACCATCAACAAAGTCTTTATGTTCTTACTAGGACCCTATAACCTTTCTTTGTTTGTATGAAACTAGACTTAATGTCCCCCCTTGACTGCCTTCTCAATATTGTGTTGGTCATGCTAGGCCTTGTACTTTTCACATGACTTCTTCAATGTATCCTATACTTACAAATGCATATTCATTATCTTATTAATGAATCTTTTATCCTTAAATGCTTATTATATGGCATCTTCCTTAACTCCTCCTAATTTTCCATATACAACATCTAAAGGTGTAGGTGGAAAATATCCAAAGAAAGATTGAAAAGGGGAATTAATAGTGGAAATGTGGAATACTATGATGTAAGAGCACTAGATATAACTCAAAATTTGATCCTGGGTCCTTGGATTATTCTAATTATAACCCCTATAAAGTTGAACCAATGTCTTATTCACTACATATATCTACCATTTGTATGTGTATAGAATGTTTTAGATATTTTCAACTTTGTGTTCATATTCTCCCAAAGTGCAGTCCAAAAGGCATTAAGAAATTATGTATCTTTTTCTGAGATGATGCTCCTTGGTATGACAAAGTTCATCCAAATATTTTAAACGAAAAATATTGTTGTATATTGTCTATGAATGGTCTTTTTACAAGGCATGAGAATGCACATATTACTAAGGCTATCTTATACCACAAATAAATAGTCATGTCTCTGTCTTGTTCTTAGCAAACCAGCCATGAAATCCATAGAGATGTTCTTCCATGGTTTAGTAGGTATAGTAAGGGATGTGTAAGCTTGCTTCCTATTATTGGGTTTTCTAGTACATCAAAGTATGCATCCTATAATAAGTAAAGCTACATATTCTTGCATTCTAGGCCAATACACATGTCTATGTAAGTTGACCATTGTTTTCCCAACACCAAAACATCCTACAACTTTGGAGGTTTGAGTCTCTCTGATAAGTTGCAATATTTCTCCTTTAGGAACATAGAGCTTATTTATCTTATAGAGAAACCCATCCTTGAGATATGGTAGTCAATTTTTCTCTCACCTTATTCTTCATGAACTTGGCCTTGTAGATATTGAAATACCTCCTTGAGATCCTCATGTTTTGTGTACTCCTCCTCATTTGCATCATGGATATAAGGCTCGATGTGCATAAGAGTACCCAAATCTATGATATTGGGTGTTGTTGGCCTTCAAAGAATGTAATATAATATATTATCATTTCGCTTATTATATTTTATGATAAGATGAAAATGTTGTAAAAATTCCAACCATGTAGAGGTGCCTTGTTTGTTGAAGCTTACTCTATGCCTACACATATTTCACTAGTTGGTGTAGTGATATGTGTTATGCATTAAGTTAGTAAAATTAGTATATATCCACTTTAACTTTGAACTTCTACATTTATGAATTCTTAAATATTAAGATTAAGATACATTTATGTTAGTTTGTGTTTTTTTAATATTGTGATTTTAAAAAATGTCTTATTTGTACTAATCAAATTTTATTTTTGTTTATTTATTAGTGCTAGGTTACATTACAAATATCATCCATATTGATCCAACACCATTGGTCATCATATTGTGGAAATGAAATGAAGTGTTTGTTTTTCCATTTTTACTCATTGGGATTTCCTTTAGGACTCCTATTTAATTATATTCCAAGATCTAATTTTATTACATGGCTTGAATACCACACATAAAACCATATTAATATTACATTTATCCATTTCACGGATCCTTCATTAGTTCTCTTTGAAATAACATACTTTTAGCTCCTTCAAATGACTCTTATCATGGAATTTCAAATGATAAGCCCATTAGGCCCTTTATTATTTTGATCGAGCCCTTTTGGAACTATTGTGTCATTGAGACACTTTTAAGGATCAACCCATCTATCCATTTAAATGTTCATCGACCACTTTCTAATAATGAACCATGAGGGAATTTTGAATTTTTGACACATTAACCCTTTTGAATTTTCAACCCATCAGTGCATTTCCAAAGATTGACCCATTGAGCCACTTTTGAGTATTGATTGTTGGGTCAATTTTGAAAAAGGCAATCAAGTGATTTTGAATAAATCCATCACACCATTTCTTGAATGTTTGACACATTATCCCTTTTAAATTTTCAACCCATCAGGCCACTTTCGAAGATTGGCCCATCAGGACACTTTTGAATATTGGTTGTTGGGTTGATTTTGAAGAAGGCCATCAAGTGATTTTGAATTAGGCCATCATGCCAATTTTGAAGAAGGTTTTTCATGCCAATTTCAAAGAAGCACTTTGAATTTTTAAAGGAAAAGGTGATGAGCCCATTCGAATGAACATCCAAAAATTTAAAATAAAAAGGGCCATTGGCTCAATCCAAAAATACACCTTGAATTTTAAAAAAAGTCATCATGTCTCTTTTGAGGTAGCACACCATTATGAAATAAAAGGCCATCATGCCTCTTTTGGAGCAGTAACTTAAAAATAAGGAAAAAGGATTGTGATTCTTGATCATCGACCAATTCAAATGAATATTCTCAAATACCTTAGTGAGAAGGTGTGTAGACATTGAAAATTTTGGTATTAGTTCAATGTTCATCCTTTGACCATGCCTTATAGAGAAAATTTTCGAACTATATATGCCAACAATATCCCCAAATTTCTTCAATACTTCTCTCATCCATGACCCAAGTTTGAAATATCCAACACAAATTTAAACCCACTCACCCGAAAGCCATCAAAATTCACAAATGCATTTAAATAAATGATGAAGGGAAACTAAGCATGCATAAACTTAATTAAAACTAAAATTTTCACTTCAAAATCCATTCATAAATAGAATGCAAGCTTAGATTGCAAAATTGTAAATAAAAATTAAGAGTAGAGATGGAACACTTACTTTTTTGGACCAAGAAAATAGTGACAATGTTATAAAAGAAATACAAATTCAAAACAATGCAAAAAAATCTTGTATTATTAAAACAATAAAAAATCTGATCCTACAACAATAAATAAATAAGTAAATATGAAATTAAAAAAAATAGAAAATAGAAAATAAAATCTATTATATACCATCTACTTCCTAATCCAAGAAAATCCTTATATCATATAATAAAATTAAAACAGAAAATGCTTTTTATCATATAGCAAAATTAAAACAAAATGCTTATATCATATAGCAAAATTAAAACATATGCAATGTGTTATAATATAACACATTGCACATTGTAATATAACACATTACATTGCAATGTCTTATATTATAACACATTGCATTGCAATGTGTTGTAATATAACACACATTGTCGAAGAATTGACCTTACCAGAAAGGCTAACTCTTTATTTCACATCACACAATGACAAAAACTGAGATTATCTCAGTGAAATAAGTCAGGGAGGTTATTATGATTTCAAATTACTTGAAGGAAGCATAACAAATTTTCCAAATTTATTTTATAAATTCATACATATGACATATAAATATATATTTTATAAATTTATTTATATTTTATAAATTATTATATTGTTATTAAATGTTGGGTTAATTATCTACATAATTCATATATATAATATATAAATATAGATTTTATAAATCACCATGTTGTTATTAGATGTTATTAGATGTTGAGTTAATTATCTATATAATACAATTGTTGTTATTAGATGTTGAGTTAATTATCTATATAATATAATTGTTAGAGTGTTTCATTTTTGGAAGCATTAAACAATTCCAAAATTATATCATTTCATAATTAATAATAATTCAAACATAATTGAAGTGTTTCATTTTCATGGCATTAAACAATTCCAAAATTATATCAATTCATAATTAATAATATTTCAAACAAATATGTTAGATGCATTATAATTTAAATAAACTATATCTCTTTCAACTAATATTATTTCAGTTAGTAATATATATACACTATAAATTTGTAATGATACAAATAGTTCATCTAAATATATATTGATTAGATATTTAATGATACAAATAGTTCATCTAAATATATACTGATTAGATATTTAATAATTACTTGATAGTATTTTAAGAGCATTTATATTTAACTTTTCCTCAATGGACTGCAAGAATTCAATTAACTAAGTATTTAAATAAAGAATGAAATGTTTCACTCTTATTATGCTATCCATATGCTAAATATATATAAAGTATATCTTACAAATTAATATGTTGTTATTAGTTGTGTTAGGTTAAATTTTATATATGTGTGAGGTTGTTTGCAAGAATTCAATTAACTAAGTATTTAAATAAAGAATGAAATGTTTCACTCTTATTATGCTATCCATATGCTAAATATATATAAAGTATATCCTATAAATTAATATGTTGTTATTAGTTGTGTTAGGTTAAATTTTATATTAATATGTTGTTATTAGTTGTGTTAGGTTAAATTTTATATATGTGTGAGGTTGTTTGTTGTATTGAATTAATTTGTATATTAATTTTCAAAATATAGAAAATTATACTAAGTTATAATTAATAATAATTTATACATATACGGAATTAAAAATATATCATAATTTAATGTATTTATTTTTTAAATAATTTACATTAATAATATTTCAATTTGTTTTTTATAAACTTACATAAATAATTTAACTAAATATATATTTAATAATAATTAAACAACATTTTAATATATATATATAAAATAAAATAAAGTATTGATACCTACTATTAATATTTTATAATCTAAATATTTAATATTTAAATTATAAAAGACTAAATTCAACACATCTCTTGTTTCATATTAAAATTTTGTATTAAAAGATTCCTGATTTAATAATAAAAAAATTGTATTAAAAGATTCCTGATTTAATATTTAAAATTGTATTAAAAGATTCCTGATTTAATATTTAAAATTGTATTAAGAGATTCCTGATTTAATATTTTGATTGTATTTAAAGATAATCGATTTAATATTTGAGGATTTCAATTATAATTTTGTATAAAAAAAGAGAGGTAGGTGAGCTGCCAATTTAAATGAGCACACGGATGGCCAATTGGTAGTATTTAAAGCTTGAAGGTTTATACGCTGCGTTGTTGGTTGTCGTGGAGCTGATTAAGGACAAGAAGCATGGCCCATTTTTATTTTTTTTTCAACATATACTTTGTACAATGGTATTCATGTGGGGAGTGAATCTCTTTAATAAAAAACGCATTAGTAGTAATCAAGTTTTGTTTTGTGCTCGGTACAATAGTTTTGGATTTCATTTTTTATTAAAAGCACATGGTTAATCATTAAGTTTAATTTTGTGTTTTAATTTTTCATATGCAGATTTAAAACACATAAATTTTAAATAGCTATTTTAATGGGAAGGGACATATTGGGTGGGTAGTTCTAGTAAGAGAATAGAGTTTTAAATCAAAAGATTATTAAGTTTAATATTTTCCATAGGTTTCACATATGGGGTAATAAACAAATGGAGTAATAAGCTAATTGAGATTTTGACTAGGTTAAGTATGTTAAGTATGTTTGATGTTTATGAAATGAATGTTATGTGAATTATCTAAGGTTATGAGAAATTAGTGTTAGTCATTGGGTGTATGTGACTAGTGTTAAGTGAACTATCTAAGCTCATACGAAAATAGTAACGTTTATTAGTACAAATCTATAAGTGAGGATATGTGATTAATTTTATTAGTTTCAATGTCATTTTTTAATATTCACAAGCTATTTAGGTTTTAAATTTTAGTCCTATTTCTTCATCATCATGAGCATCACTTGATACATTGAATGTTAAGTACCCCTTGAGCATCATTTGATGTAATGAGTTCATGTTAGAATATCCAACCTCATGAGAAATTAGTTGTGGTTATCGGGTCCATATGATAAGTGCTAAGTGGAATATTCAAGCTCATGAGAAATTAGTCCTACTTCTTATGTGCAAGACCTAGAGTTCCCAATATGAGATTCATTTTGTTAATTTCAATATCACTTCTTCCCACTCACAAGTGATTCATTTTTCTAGTCTCAATCTTGTTTCTTCACACTAATGGGAAATTTATTTCACTGGTTTCAATCCCATTACATGATGTAGTGAGTTCTAAGTGGACTATTCAAGCTCATGAAAGATTAATCAAAACTTCCATCTGCATGTATTAAATGTGACATTTAATGCTCTCACTTCACAACTGGTGATTTTCTAGCTATAGGAGGGTATACCTAATTTTGATTTCCAAATATGCAAGTGGGCTCATTTACTCTAGTTTTCTAGTATAGCTCATAGCAATAAATAACATAAATGAAATTAATGTTGTTAAATTATTCAAGACCAATGCATATAAATTGGGAAATGGGGATAGTAATTCATAAATAAGGGCCTAGAAATGAATAATAGATAAATCAAGTGGGGCAAGGAATTTTCAAAGATTCCTTTTAAACCAAGTATATCCATCTTTGTATCAGTACTAGAATCCAAATAAAACTTGGAATGTATTCTCACACAACCATACAATGATCACATAATCAAGTAGACAAATCAATCAAAGTCGCATTATCAAAGATGCATATAAAATATCATAGTCTAAAAAATTAGAGATCAATCTACTCCATTTACAATGAACATCTAAGGACTGATAAGAGAGTAACAACTTTTACTCATATCAAATACATACATATAGAGTGTAACGACCCCATCGTTACGACTACAAGCGACAAAAGAAAGTGATTTTTTTTTTGTTTGAAGCAGGAAGGAAACAACAAAACTTGACGACAAACACAACGCACACAGATCAGGAAACAAATAGCAAAGAATCAACACACTAGCACATCATGCAATTGGATGAAACATGTGATAATCAATAGACAAATAGAAATGACTACCCGCCCGACACAAGCAAGACAATGCCTGCAAGCTAAAGGACAACATCAACCACCCGACACAGTGGATTTGACGACCAAGAAATAGAAACCTCTACATCGTGCAAAACCCAATGCCTTAAGGAATTACAAAACCAAGTACCGACAACCATTACTATGAACAAATGCCCACATCGAGAAGCATATACTCAGGCCAGGTTATCATTCACCTCTATCCATCAAAGCGCACAATGATCCCCTCATCAGGAATCATGCCATCACAAGGTGATAGGTGTGACGGTAAACCTAGTGCAACATAACACATTTAGACCAATAACCTAAGAAAAATTCAATGCGCGAAGAGATGGAATTAACCGACAAGAAAACTATACCCATGCACCCAAGCAACAACTCGACCAGACGCAAGATGACATCACTCAAATTAAATTGCACAAGCTATTAAATGAATTCACCAACAAACCATAACCCATTATCCATTAAGAATGATGTCTAAGTGTGAAGGAGTGAACTATTATAAATGTTATCATTATCATAAATGTGACCCAAAATGTGACCAAAAATGTGAACTATTAAAAATGTTACTATTATCACAAATGTTATCATAAAGGTGAACTAATATATGCGCTTAACAAAATCAAAATACACTTGTCAACAAATAGACACTGTCCATTAAAATAAGTGAAGTGCTTAGCATTAAAAGTGATCTGCGCTGCTTATTAAATATCCAACATTGTTGACTATATTATTGTTGTCTAAATTATTGTTGTCTAAGTACGCAATATTGTTATATTATTGTTGTCTATATTAACAAGTCTCTGGATGATTCTATTGATAAACTATTAATAATTATAATGATATCATTGGGTAAATAACCATAATTATTTGATAAATAAATATCGTTGTGTAATAGAATTTACCATCGACAATAACTAAAATGCTATCCATGATATTAAATCGCTATCCATGATACTATCAATCATTACAACACAACAATTACACAGTCACGAATGTGGCCATTACACAATCATAATGCAACCATAAATTCATTGTTATTCAAATAAATTCGCTGCCTACTAAAAAATGATACTGTATCTAAATGAAAAACGTGGCCAAGCCATCCATATGTTGTTTATGAAATGGGTAACTAGATGTGTAACATGGGTGAAATTGCTGTCAAGATTTGTGTGTTTAGAGCATGTCTAAATCCTTTTCAATGTATCAAAACGCTGTCAAAATTGCTTCAATGTATCAATGTATCAAAATCACAGTCAAAATCAATGTATCGATGTATCAGAATCAATGTATCAAAATTGCAGTCAAAATTGTTGTCAGTGTATCAATGTTTCAATGTATCAAAATCGAAGTCAAAATCAATGTATCAGAATCAATGTATCAAAATCGTAATCAAAATCGTTGTCACTGTATCAATGTATCAAATCAATGTATCAAAATCGGAGTCAAAATCGCTGTCAATGTATCAATGTATCAAAATCCCTGTCAATGTATGTTGTCTATAAAAACACAGTCATAAAAATCGCTCATTTATAAAATTGTTGTCAATAAATGTAAATCACAGTAAATCACAGTGACTATCAAAATTGCAGTCAATATATCAATGAAATCGCAGTTAATAAGGAGAAAGAAATCACAGTCAACAATGATAATGAATTCGCTAGTAAATTCATGGTTCATTAAAAATGGGTAAATCATGGTTCATAAAAAACACAGAGATTTTTCCCACTCGAGACGTTGGGGTTCAAAGTTCAACATGCAGAGATTATCAAGTGTAAGCAATTAAAAGCACAGAGTAATAATTCACAGTGGTAAGTAATATAACGCAGAGATTAAACAATTTACCATTCTAAACGCAGTGGTACTCAATAAAAAAATAAGGATACTCATTCACAAGAAGGCGCAAATATCAAAGATTAATCAAAAGAGAAAAACGCCGTGGTAAGTAAGGGTTGATAACTGGGCTAAAAATTTATCCTTCACTCATTATCCATGCACAGGAAAGTAGGGCATTTGAATCTATAGGTCTTTAAACACTGAAGTAACGACCGTCAATTCATCTCTTGGTTGAATGCTTAGGCACATACTAGTGACTAAAGGGATAATGGATAGAAGATAAAAACACAAATTTCTTCAATAAAACAAACACGGAGAAGTCATTGCAATAAGATGTTGGGTTCGCCACGGGAAATCAATTAAGAATACCGCGAGCAAAGGGGTTACAAATACCGTAGGAAAGAAGGTGCAAGAAAGCTCATGGCCATGAAATCTTCAACCGAGCACATAAAATAACATGAGTAAATTACATTCTATTGATTATTTCGTAGTAATCAATAAAACAAACACAGAGAAGTCATTGCAATAAGATGTTGGGTTCGCCACGGGAAATAAATTAAGAATACCGCGAGCAAAGGGGTTACAAATACCGTAGGAAAGCAGGTGCAAGAAAGCTCATGGCCATGAAATCTTCAACCGAGCACATAAAATAACATGAGTAAATTACATTCTATTGCAAGTAACAAATTTAACAGACGTACCTTAGCCAAACACAAATTCTCTGAAGTTTTCGTCCCGTGCGTGCTCCGTCCAACTCCCACTTGCCAAATGATGTGACCTCACCGGTACCTCCCAACCAACGCTAGGGGTACTCTTCTTCCCCCTGAGACTCCCGAGCCACAAAGGGGCCACAAACGCAATACTAGAGAACTTCTAGCACCCAGCTCACCTCGCAAGGTCAAGCTACCACTTGTTACCTGAGCTGGGTATCCCACCTCCCACAAGAGAAAGTTTAACCAAGGAAAAATTCAGTAGCATAGTGTTACGCAAAAAGATGGGATCCATACTCCTCCTCCTCCATCATTTTTATAGAGTTTTTAAGTAATTAGTTTTCCAAATTCTCATTAAATTCCTTTGTCATAAATTTTAATTAGGAAAAAACTTCCCCAGTACACATGTCACCCATCCCCTAGTTGCACCAGAAAATCAATTTTATCAATTAATTAAATATTCTTATTTCCGTCACCCATCTAAAAGCATTCCTAAAAACGCTCTTAGGTGTCCCAATATTCCCTTACAAATATTAAATGACTTACGCCTTACTTAATTCCTAGTTGAGTTCATAAATAGAAAGTTCCCAAGGCAAGATTCCTTACTAAGTTAGACATTCAGTTTTTTCTTTATGTTTCCCCTTTTCTTTAGGTTTCCCCTTTTTCTTTAAGTTTCCTATTTCTTTTAAGTTTCCCTATTTTTTTTTTTTTTAACTAAAAATCAATTTAGCAAGTGTAGATGAAACAACCATTTACCCTCTTTTCTTTTTAACTAAAATTAAATTAGCAAAAATAGATAAAAACAACCATTTCCCTTTTTAAAATTTTAATCCTCCATTATAATTTTGAATTTAATAAATAAATTTGAATTTCTTACCCTCCCTTCTTGTTACATGTTTATTTGTTATTATTATTTTTTTTTACCACATTTTCTACTTAGACCTAGATTTTAAATTCACTAGGTTGGGCAACATTTTTATTAGGGAAATTGTTTTAAAATCTTACTTATCACTTCATTCATTTTAAGTCCGACTAGGTTTATTCACTTACCAGTGGGACCTTGACCTTGACCTGATCTATTGTTCGATGTCATAGTTGTCGAATGCATTGGTCCAGGATGCGGATTGGCTCAGCCATGAGTACACCCTCGTCAGATCTGCAAGGAACTCATGTCAAAAACATGGGTAGGGTCACTAATATAATGTCTCAAAATAGATACGTGAAAAGCAATGTGCATATGCCTCAAAGAATCAGGCAATGCTAGTCAATAGGCCACGACCCTCTCTTTTCCACAATATCATAGGATTCCACAAACCTAGGAGAGAGGTTATAACCCCTTCCAAAATTGATCGAAATCTTATGCGGTTTCACTCGCAAGAAGACTCGATCACCAACTTCATAACTATGATCGATACAACGTGCATCGACATAACTCTTCTTCCGATCCTGCTCTTCCTTTATCCTTTGTCTCAGGGTTTGAAATTGGTCTTCCTTTTCTTGGATCGCTTCAGATCCCACCAGGACCCTATCCTTAAGATGGTCCCAACTCAAACGCATTTGACACAGTCACCCGTAAATAAACTCGAAAGCTGCCATCATAATGGTTCTTTTATAACTGTTGTTATACGCAAATTCTACTAGTGGAAAGAATTCTTTCCAATGCTTCTGTTTTTCCATAACGTACATGCACAACATATCCTCCAAGATTTGGTTTGTTTGTTTGGTCTGCATGTCTGTCTCCGGGTGATACGCGGTGCTAAAGTTAAGTTGGGTTCCCAATGCCTCTTGGAAACTAGTCTAAAATCATTTGGTAAACACCGATCCTCTATCAGATATAATCCTATTAGGCACACCATGCATCCTCACAATCTCACTGATGAAAACTCTAGCTATGTTAGGTGCATCATACGTCGTACGTATAGGAATAAAATAAACACTCTTCGTTAAAATGTCGACTACCACAAAAATCGAGTCGTGTCTCCTTGCCGTCAGTAGCAATCCAACATTGAAATCCATCAAAATGACCTCCCATTTCGATTTTGGAATAACATGTGGCTGTAGTAATACCGTTGGATGTATATGTTCATCCTTCACCTGCTAACATTCTAGACATATTGCCACGTAGTTGACTATGGCTTCCTTCATTCCTTTCCAGAAGAATAAGGGTTTAAGGTCCGCCCTCATCTTCGTGACTCAAGGATGAGCCATATACACTTCTCTATGAGCCTCGTTTAGGATCAACTCCTCAATTCATCATTGGGCGATACATAAATTCGACCTTTAAATCTCAACAATCCATCGTTTTCCATAGTAAATCCTTCAAAATTTGGCACCATCATTGTGTTTTGTCCGATAAAATACTTGAAATCTTTGTACCAGTCATCATCGCAATGTTAGCTTAGAATATTCCACGTAGATTCATCTGAAGAGGCATCACCGAAAAGATGCATGGTCTCTAACTCAATGCATCCGCCACTCTGTTCACTATTCCCTTTATGTAAGTAATCTCGAAATCGTACTCGCTAAGAAATTTCCAACCAACGTCGTTGTCATGTGTTCAAGTCGCCTTGTGTAAAGATCTGTTGTAGTCCACAGTGGTCTGTTTAGTTCAAATTCCATCCAATAAGGTAGTGCCTCCAAACTCTCGAGGCATAAACAATGACTAACAACTCCAAATTGTGCATCGCATAGTTCTCCTAATGCCTTCTCAACTTTCTTGAGATGTAAGAGATCACTCTATTGTCTTGCATCAAGACTCCTCCTAAGCCTTCTTTGGATGCATCAATGGATACCAAGAAGTCCGCGTCCATGTCAGGGAACTTTAGTATTGGTGATGTTGTCAATAGCTCCTTGAGCCTCTGAAATGCTTTTGTGCATTTCTTGGTCCAAACAAACTTCTTGTTCTTCTTCTACAATTCCGTAATCATATTTTCTATCTTTGAGAAACCCTCGACGAACTGTCGATAGTATCGCACTAAACCCATGAAGCTATGCACTTTTGGGACATTTGTTGGTGTAGGCCATTCCATAATAGCCTCTAAATTTGTTGGATCCATGACGATACCTTCGCCAGAGATGACATGCCCTAAGTAGTGAATCTTTGATTGATAAAACAAGAATTTAGACAATTTCCCATAAAATTTGTTCTCTCACAAACACTGTAGTACCAAGAACAAGTGTTCGTCACGCTCCTCCATCGTCTGAGAGTAAATCAAAATATCGTCAATGAATACTTGAATGAACTTGTCCAAGTATTCGCGGAACACCTCGTTCATCAAACTCATAAATACCCATGGGGCGTTCGTCAGTCCAAACAATAATAAAATAAACTCGTAATGTTCAAACCTCATCTTAAAGGCAGTCTTAGGGACGTCATCCTCCTTGATATGTAATTGGTGATATCTGGATCTCAAGTCGATTTTTGAAAACATCGTTGCACCCTTCATCTAATCAAAGATATCATCAATCCTTGGCAATAGATACTGATTCTTGATCGTTGCCTTGTTCAATTGACGATAGTCAATGAAGAGTCTCCACGACCCATCCTTCTTTCTTATGAAATAACAAGCGCACCCCATGGTGACACACTGGGACGTATAAGTCCTAGGTCCAACAACTCCTTCAATTGCATTCTCAACTCCTGTAACTCTGGGGTCGACATCCGATAAGGCATTCTTGCTATCGGTTCAGTCCCTGGTTTTAGGTCTACGGTGAATTCCAAATCCCTCTCCGACGTCATCCCAGGTAACTCCTTGGGGAAGATGTCCGCAAACTCTCTTACCACTGGAAGGTGTTCTAGACCTTTGACTACTCCCTTCTCGTTTAACGCAAGGATCACATAAATATTGTTGGACAACTGAGAAGGGGGGGGGTGAATAAGTTGTTACCTAGCTTAAACAATTATGCTTATTTTAAACTCTTTGCAGAGCACTGAATGAAAATCACAATAATGCAGGGAAGTAAGCAATAGAACATTCAACATCATTCACACATATGAAATATACAGAGACAAATATTTCCTGAGGAAACCCATAAAGGGTAAAAACCTCTTCTTCTTTATATGATGAGTAATCTTTACATTCTGCACATTATCATCCTTATGAGCACCAACTCATAATGAGGCTACAATCTCTGTTTTGCAAGTTGCAACTTGATGAGAGCACCAACTCTCTGTTTTCTCTAGCACTTACTAGAAGGAAGCACCAACTCCCTAGTTTCTCTAGCACCCACTAGAAGGAAGCACCAACTCCCTGGTTTCTCTAGCACTCACTAGAAGGAAGTAAAAACTCCCCAAGTGTTCCAGCACCAACTGGATGGAATCACCAACTTCCAGTCACACAGGCACCAACCTGTATAACAGAGAACAAAAGTTCTCCCTTGCACCACCCTTCCACCCTAGTTTCTCTGGCTGCAACCAGATGGAAGCTACAACTCCCTGTGTTCAAGCACCCACTTGAACCTCTGAGGACAAAAGTCCTCCCTAGCACCTCCCTACCACCTTGAAATATAAATCTTTGCTACTGAAACTTATTACATTGATATAATGTTCATCAATGGCTTACCAGTCTCATCACTGTTCTGCTACACTGCTCTGCTCTCCTGTATCAGTGTCTCTCTGCCTACATATTCTTTTGCTTTCTGATCTTTTGCTCTTCTCTACAAGTGCACCTCAACCTTATTTTACTGTCTCAGCTATGCATCTCTATTCTTTGCTTTTGTTGTGCTTTATGCTCTGTGTCTTATTTTTATTCTTTGAATTACGCCTCTTCTAAGTATTTCATCTTCTGCCCACAACATGCCATTTCCCCGTGTGTAATTCCTCTCTCCAGCAGCCTCCATCTCTTTTTTGTTCTGCCTTCTTTTAGTCTCTGTGCACCTTGTGCATCCCATATGTGCAATGCTTCTGCATGCTCTTCATGTCGAGTGCTATGCCTGATCATCATTGCAACTCTTCAGCTTCTCTGGCTGTTAAACCCCTATTTCCATCATCACTGGGTGTTATGCTGAGATTCCTTCACCTCTCCAATAGTCGAGACTCTTTGTCTTCTCTATCACAGTCGAGCTCATCCTCTCTGTTGTAGTTACATGCTTCAACGCTCTTCCATCTGTCAATCGCCTCTATGAACAGTCTTCATTCCACTGGCAGATTCCTTGAGACTCTTTTGTTTCTCTGGTAATCACCCGGAAGTCTCTTCGAGTCCTCTGGCATAAACAATCAGTCGTTTCTAGAAGTTACACTATGAACCTCCAAAAACCATATCAGCAACTGAATGACCATTGATCGATTAACTGTGAAGAGCAACAATAGCCCTTCGATCATATTCCTGAGTAACCTGCACCGTTGGATCATAAATGATGGGTCTTGTGCTTATTTCTCCATTTCGCAACTCGACATTTCGACATTTCGGCATTCCTGTGGTGAGGCGTCTCATCTCTCCAAGTCACAATATCTGAAATGGATATTAGCTTCGTGCTACCTCCTCCCTTGAGCCTTCATCGATGTGACCATAGGTTATGACCAGGGGCCAATTCTGAACACGCATTTTTCATTTCGCGTTTCGGGGATTTTGTGATGAGTCGTCTCGACTCTCCATGTCCCAACCTCCGAAATGGAGCTTGTCTCTTTGAGCTCTTTTCTACAGCTCTTCGATGATGTGACCATCGGCAGTGACCAAGAACTTATCCATACAACGCTTTCACAATTTCGCATTTCAGCACTTCGGGACTACTGTGATGAAGAGTCTTGACTCTTGACTTCTCCAACTCCTGGTATCCAAAACTCCGGTCGATGTGCCTGTTTCAGGATTTTTGGCATTTCGCATTTTGGTACTTCGAGACTCTTGTGATGAAGAGTCTTGACTCTTGACTCCTCCAACTCCCGGTATCCGAAACTCCGGTTGATGTGCCTGTTTTAGGATTTTCGACGTTTCGCATTTCGGCACTTCGAGACTCCTGTGATGAAGAGTCTCGACTCTTGACTCCTCCAACTCCCAGTATCTGAAACTCCGGTTGATGTGTCTGTTTCGAGATTTTTGGCGTTTCACATTTCGGCACTTTGGGACTCCTATGATGAAGAGTCTCTACTCTTGACTCCTCCAACTCTCAGTATCCGAAACTCTGGTTGATGTGCCTATTTCAGGATTTTCGGCGTTTCACATTTCAGCACTTCGAGACTCCTATGATGAAGAGTCTTGACTTTTGACTCCTCCAACTCCCAGTATCTGGAACTCCGAAATGGAGTCTTTGTTTCTCATACCTGAAATGGAATTTAGCTTCTGATCTTTCCATGCGATCATCATTATGCTACTGGTCATGATCTTTGCCATCAATGACAAACACACATACTCTGCACTTTGGGTGCACCTCTGCACTATCTCTTCTGGTCTTCACGAGCTTGCTCTGTTGCGTCTTCCCAAAATACTTCTGGTGCCCGCCTGGCACATTTTACCTGTACTCAAGCCATCATCGTTGTTGTACTTTCCATCAATGACAAGCATACGCTGGTTGTAAAACATGCCAACAATCTCCCCCTTTGGCATTGATGGCAACAAAGGCACCCAGACCTGTTCTTTTCTCCCCCTTTGACATCAATGTAAAAGAAAACACGCTCCCCCTGATCTGTTGTAGTATTTTTTGGAGGTATCAGATATTCAATCAATACAAACTCCCCCTAACAGGATGGACTCTCTTAGGTGTGAGACAGGATGACACCCAGCTTCTGTTGGAGATATTCAAATGGTGTCTTGGCTAGGGGTTTAGTAAAGATGTCTACAATTTGTTTTGTGGTTGGAATGTAATGGACCTGAAAAATCTGATTGGTGACCTGCTCTCTCAGAAAATGGTATTTTATGGGAATATGCTTGGCCTTGGAGTGGAATACAGGATTCTTGGACACACTGATGGCACTAGTGTTATCATAATGAATCGGGATCGGTGCAGCGTATTTTACCTCCAAGTCTGCAAGTGTCTGAATCATCCATAATACCTGAGTGCAACAGGTAGCAGCAGCAATGTACTCTTCCTTTGTAGTTGATAAAGAAATGGAACCTTTCTTTTTACTCAACCATGCTACTAGAGAATCTCCTAAGAAGAATGCACCTCCACTCGTGCTTTTCCTTTCATCCATGCAGTTAGCCCAATCAGCATCTGAGTAGACTGATAATTGAAAATTCTGATTCTTAGGATACCATAGGCCATAATTCATTGTTTCTTTCAAATATATGAATATTCTTTTGACAGCTAGCAAATGACTCTGTTTAGGTGCAGACTGATATCTTCCTACCATTCCAACATCATGCATTATGTTTGGGCGAGGTGTTTTGATGTACAGTAGGCTGCCTATCATTGACCTATATGAACTTTGATCAACATCAGGTGAGTCATCATCCTTTCTTAATTTGCATCCGATAACCATAGGTGTGCCCATAGGTTTAGAATCTTCCATTTGGAACCTTTTCAACATTTCTCTTAGATATTTTTCTTGAGAAATGAACATCCCTTCAGACCTCTGAGTAATTTGCAGACCAAGAAAAAATGACAGTTCACCTATCATAGACATTTCAAACTTAGACTCCATGGCAGAAGAAAACCATTGTACCAATGAATCCTTATTACATCCGAAGATGATGTCATCTACATAGACCAACACGATGAGAAAATCATTATCCTCTATTTTGATATATAGATTGTTGTCAATTGTTCCTCTCTTGAACCTTTTGTCTTTGAGATATGTATCAAGTCTGTGATACCAGGCACTAGGGGCTTGTTTTAACCCATATAAAGCTTCCTTCAACTTGCATACTAAGTCAGGATTATCAGACAGTTCAAAACCCTTTGGTTGTTCCATATAGACTTCTTCATTTAAATCTCCATTTAGAAAAGCTGACTTGACATCCATTTGATAGACTTTAAACCTTTTATGACAAGCATAAGCAAGAAATATTCTGATAGCTTCTAATCTTGCTACGGGCACAAATGTGTCATCTAAATCCAGTCCTTCTATTTGAGCATAGCCTTTACAGACCAATCTTGCTTTGTTCCTGACAACTTGTCCCTGCTCATTCAACTTATTCTTAAAGATCCATTTGGAACCAATGATATTTTTATCTTCAGGTCTATGAACCATTTCCCACGTATTGTTTTTCTCAATCTGATCAAGTTCATCATTCATTGATTTAACCCAATGGTCATCTTTTCTAGCTTCATTAAAATTCTTGGGTTCCAGCATGGATATGAAAGCTATATGTGATTGTTCGGTGTTTTTGATTATCTTTCTCCTGGTTTGTACACCTTTGTCTTTTTCACGAATTATCTAACTTGCAGGATGATTCTTTTGAGTGATTCTGGAGGAGGAATTTGAAGTTGTTTGCTGATTTGAATTTGTCTAAGTATCTGTGTCTTCATCTGATTCAAAGTCTTCAATTTTTTATTCTTGGACCTGTTCATTTTCATCTTTAGATGTGTCCTCTATAGAAGACTCATTATTGTACACTTCTCTTGCTAGGATTCCTTCATCAAATTTTATGTCAATACAGTCAACCATTTTATGCAGCCTCTTATTATAGAATCTGTATCCTTTACTGTTTGTAGCATACCCTAAGAAGATACCTTCATCATCCCTGTCATCATATTTGCCAAGGTTCTCATCATTATTCTTTATGTAACATTTACTCCCAAAGACTTTGAAGTGTTTGATTGAAGTAGGTCTCCCATACCACAGTTCATAAGGTGTCTTGTCACTTTGTGGTCTGAGGTGGGATTTGTTAAAAACATGGACTGATGTGTGTATTTCTTCTACCCAGTAGGTTTGACCAATGTTCTTCTCATTCAACATTGACCTGGTCATTTGTTGCACTATTCTGTTTTGCCTCTCAACTATTCCATTTTGTTGTGGAGTTCTTGGGATTGTGTATTCTCTCTTGATCCCATTCTTATCATAGAATTCCTTGAAATCACTTGACATAAATTCTCCTCCTCTATCTGATCTTACTGCCTTTAACCTCTTTCCTATTTGATTCTCAGTTAAAGCCTTAAATTTTTTAAAATTCTCAAATGCTTCAGCGTTTTCCTTGAGAAAGGAAACCCAAGTAATTCTGGATTAATCATCAATAATCAACATGAAGTAGTCTCCTTTCCCCGTGCCTTCCTATATTGATGGTCCACATAAATCCATATGAACTAGTTGGAGTGATTTATTTGTTGAAGTAGAGCTCTTGGACTTAAACTGTGTCCTGGTTAGCTTTCCTACTTGGCAGGGTTTACACATAGAATCTTGGGGCTTTGATATTCTCGGAATATCTTTTACTGCCTCAAGATTTTTGAGCTTGATTAAGTGGTCAAAGTTTAGATGTCCAAGTCTCTTATGCCATAACCATCTTTCATCATGTTTTCTTAGATGACACTCTTCTCTATCTTCTTTCAGCACATATACATTATTTTCTGTCCTTATGCCTTTGGCCACCAGTTGTCTTGAGTTTACAGACTTTATCTTGCAGTCCTTGGATGTGAACACCACTTCACATCCTCTGTCACACATTTGACTTACACTGAGCAGATTATGTTTTAGCCCATCTACAAGCATAACATCTTGGGCTTTTCCTTTTCCATTACTTAAACTCACCATCCCTTTACCCTTTATTTTACCTAGAGCATCATTTCCAAATGTTACATTCCTAATTTGCTTTCACTTAGAGACAAAAACTTACCTTTGTCTCCCGTAATATGTTTGGAGCATCCACTGTCTATATACCAAGGGTTCGTTTGTCTTTGAGCTGACAACACTAATCCACACTTCTCACTTTCTTTCTTCTTCCAAACCTTGACATTTTCAGTAGGGGAATTCAAATTTGGTTCATAGTTCCTTAAGCGACAGTCAATAGATTTATGCCCATAGTTATGACAGATGTAACATTCTGGTTCATCGAATAAAGGATCATAACGATTTTTATGCTTAACCTGTGTCATTTTCCCATCCATCAAATGATTTGCAATCTGTGGTGGTTTGTTACTTGGTTGTCTCATTCTTTGTTGTGGCAGATATCTATACCTTGAATGTCTTGATTTCTCATAATTTGATTTTAAAGAACAATTTACAGCTTTATGACCAAAGTTAGAACAAAAGAAACAATATCCATAGAAAAAACGTTGGTACCTAGAAAAAGTCTGTCTTCTTTGAGGAGGTCGATTTCTTTCATGTCGATAATCTCTCTGATCTATAGATTTGGTTCTGGTACTTTTTCTTTCATTCCTTCTTGGTGGCTGATTTTCTTTCCTTGTTTCTGCAGAGTGACTATTGTCAATGTTTGAGGATTTGGCAAACTTTATAGGTTCTGTATTACTTGGATGATCACTACTTGATCCTTCTTCATACCCCAATCCAACTTTCAACTTTGGGTTTCTTTGCTGATTTAGAATGGAGGTTAATCCTTCTGAGGCTTTAATAGTTGGCAAATTTTAGTGATACATGGCTTGAAACTTCTCCAACTCTTTTCTAGTTTTCACTACTTCTTCTTCCAGGGCTTTACAACTTGCCTTCTTTTCTAATAATTGTTGTTTCATAATGTCCTCGATTTTCTTTGCCTCTTCTAATTCCACTTTTAGCAGGGAAAAGTCTTCATCATGATGTTTACTATCTTTCTCGAACTGTATTAGCAATTGTTTTTGCTTTCTATTCTTAATTATGAGTCTGTCAATCTCTTCTAGTGCACTGATCAGTTCTCCTTCCATATCAACCACAACTTCTTCATCATTATCATCATTGCCTGTGCTTTTATTATCATAATCCTCTTTAGCCATAAGTATGAAGTCATTTAGTTTATCTTCAATAGAGGAGTCATTATCTTCATCATCTGAAGGATCATCATCATTGTTTACACAAAGACTTTTCTTCTTAAAATTATTCTCTTTAAAGAAATTTCTATGTTTGTTCTTCTCCTCATCATCACATGTCTGATCCTTTCTTTTGTGAGGACATTTATTTGCAAAGTGACCTATATTACCACAGTTGAAACATTTGAAAGGCAGTTTACCTTTGTATTTGCCTAATCCCTTCTTCAGTCTCTTCACAAATTTTTCTTCAATTTCATCAAGCTCAGAATCCTCATTCTTGTCTACCTTAAATGATGCTTCTCTAGAGGTGGGTTTATCTTTAACTATTTTCATTTCATATGCAGTCAATGTTCCTAGAAGTTGATCAAACTCCAAGGTTTTTAGATCATTAAGTTCTTCTATAGAAGAGACCTTCAGGTTGAACCTATCTGGTAGAGATCTCAAAATTTTCTGAACTAAAGAAGGTTCCTCAATTTTTTCACCAAGTGATTTCATTGCATTTACCAGTTCTTCAACTCTCAGAAAGTATTTTCCAACAGTTTCATCTTCTTCCATCTTCAGTTGTTCAAACTGTACTCTGTAGGTTTGAAGCTTGGTGTCCTTTACCTTCTCATTACCTTCAGAACTGCTAATGAGTTTGTCCCACATTTCTTTGGCAATTCCTAGGGGCATAACTTTTACGAATTCTGCTTCTGCAAGCCCACTCAGGATAGAATTCATAGCCTTAGCATTGAAGCTAAATTCTATCTTGTCATCCTTATTAGCTAGTACAAATGGCTTTACATAACCAATATCTACCACATCCCAGACATCTGCACCTAAAGCCATTATGTAGGTTCTCATTCTAACTTTCCAGAAGGTAAAGTTTGTTCCATTGAACAGAGGGGCCTTATTGGTTGAATTTCCTTCATGGCTTGACATGTTTAAGCTCTAGGATCTAGCCTTAGATAAAAGGGGCCATCTCTGATACCAATTGTTGGACAACTGAGAGGGGGGGGGGGTGTGAATCAGTTGTTACCGAGCTTAAACAATTATTCTTATTTTAAACTCTTTGCAGAGAACTGAATGACAATCACAATAATGCAAGGATGTAAGCAATAGAACATTCAACATCATTCACACATATGAAATATACAGAGACAAATATTTCCTGAGGAAACACATAAAGGGTAAAAACCTCTTCTTCTTTATATGATAAGTAATCTTTACATTCTGTACATTATCATACTTATGAGCACCAACTCATAATGAGGCTACAACCTCTGTTTTGCAAGATTCAACTTGATGAGAGCACCAACTCTCTGTTTTCTCTAGCACCTACTAGAAGGAAGCACCAACTCCCTAGTTTCTCTATCACCCACTAGAAGGAAGCATCAACTCCCTGGTTTCTCTAGCACCCACTAGAAGGAAGTAACAACTCCCTAAGTGTTCCAACACCAACTAGATGGAAGCACCAACTTCCAGTCACACAGGCGCCAACCTGTATAACAGAGAACAACAATTCTCCCTTGCACCACCCTAGTTTCTCTGGCTGCAACCAGATGGAAGCTACAACTCCCTGTGTTCAAGCACCCACTTGAACCTCTGAGGACAACAGTCCTCCCTAGCACCTCCCTAGCACCCTAAGATATAAATATTTTCTACTGAAACTTATTACAGTGATATAATGTTCATCAATGGCTTACCAGTCTCATCATTGTTCTTCTACACTGCTCTACTCTCCTGTATCAGTGTCTCTCTGCCTACATCTTCTTGCACTTTCTGATCTTCTACTCTTCTCTACAAGTGCACCTCAGCCTTCTTTTACTGTCTCAACTATGCATCTCTGTTCTTTGCTTCTGCTGTGCTTTATGCTCCGTGTCTTATTTTTATTCTCTGAATTATGCCTCTTCTGAGTATTTAAGCTCCTGCCCACAGCATGCCATTTCCCCGTGTGTAATTCCTCTCTCCAGCAGCCTCCAGCTCTTTCTTGTTCTGCCTTCTTTTAGTCTCTATGCACCTTGTGCATCCCATATGCGCAATGTTTCTACATGCTCTTCATGTCGAGTGCTCTGCCTGATCATCATTACAACTCTTCATCTTCTCTGGTTGTTAAACCCATGTGTCCATCATCACTGGGTGTTATGCTGAGATTCCTTCGACTCTCCAATAGTCAAGACTCTTTTTATTCTCTGTCACAGTCGAGCTCATCCTCTCTGTTGCAGTTACAGGATTCAACCTCTTCCATCTATCAATCGCCTCTATGAACAATCTTCATTCCACTGGCAGATTCCTTGAGACTCTTCAGTTTCTCTGGTGATCACCCTGAAGTGTCTTCGAGTCCTCTGGCAGAAACAATCAGTTGTTTCTAGCAGTTACACTGTGAACCTCCAAAAACCACATCAACAACTGAATCACCACTGATTGATTAACTGTGAAGAGCGACAATAGCCCTTCGATCATATTCCTGAATAACTTGCACCGTTGGATCATAAGTGATGGGTCTCGTGCTTATTTTGCCATTTCGCAATTCGACATTTCGACATTTCGGCATTCCTGTGGTGAGGCGTCTCATCTCTCCAAGTCGTGATCTCCAAAATGGAGATTAGCTTCATGCTACCTCCTCCCTTGAGCCTTCATCGATGTGACCATAGGTTATGACGAGGGGCCAATTTTGAACATGCATTTCGCATTTCGCATTTCAGGGATTCTGTGATGAGTCGTATTGACTCTCCATGTCCCAACCTCTGAAATGGAGCTTGTCTCTTTGATCTCTTTTCTACATCTCTTCGACGATGTGACCAACGGCGGTGACCAAACACTTATCCATACAACGCTTTCGCAATTTCTCATTTTGGCACTTCGGCACTCCTGTGATGAAGATTCTTGACTCTTGACTCCTCCAATTCTCGGTATCCGAAACTCCAATCGATGTGCTTGTTTCAAGATTTTTGGCATTTCACATTTCGGTACTTCAGGACTCTTGTGATGAAGAGTCTCGACTCTTGACTCCTCCAACTCCCGATATCCAAAACTTCGATTGATGTGTCTATTTTTGGATTTTTGGCATTTGGCATTTCAATACTTTGGGACTCCTATGATGAAGAGTCTTGACTCTTGACTCTTCCAACTCCCGGTATCCAAAACTCCAGTTGATGTGCCTGTTTCGGGATTTTCGGGGTTTCTCATTTCGACACTTTGGGACTCCTGTGATGAAGTGTCTCGACTCTTGACTCCTCCAAATCCCGGTATCCGAAACTTTGGTTGATGTGCTTGTTTCGGGATTTTTGGCATTTGGCATTTCAGCACTTTGGGACTCCCGTGATGAAGAGTCTCAACTATTGACTCCTCCAACTCTCGGTATCCAGAACTCTGAAATGGATTCTTTGTTTCTGATACCTGAAATGGAATTTAGCTTCTGATCTTGCTATGCAATCATCGTTGTGCTACTGGTCATGATATTTGTGATCAATGACAAACAAACATACTCTGCACTCTGTGTGCACCTCTTCACTATCTCTTCTGGTCTTCACGAGCTTGCTCTACTGCGTCTTCCGAAAATAATTCTGGTGCCCACCTGGCACATTATACATGTACTCAAGCCATCATCGTTGTTGTACTTTCCATCAATGATAAGCATACGATGCCTATAAAACATGCCAACAAATATTACATCCCTTGCACATGCTCTTCCGTAGCTGCAAGGAAGAGATGAACCTCAGGGAAACTCCTTGGTTTCGACCTAAAATCACGCATCTCTGACCCTCATCATCAACCAAGCATCAATTGTTTCATTTTGTAGTTGAGTATCACCTCATGTGATTTCAACCAGTCCATAGTGCTCACGACATCATAAGATCCTAAGATCATGACGTATAGGTTGGACCTAGTTAAAAAATCTCCCAGGTTAAGGCTACAACCCATAACCTTCCCACCAACCTTTTGTTTGGCTCCAGAAGCCATTTCTACAAAGCTAAACTCATCCTATTCGATTGCCTTTACCTTAATCCTTTTTAGCGTTGCACCAAAAATGAAACTCTCTGTAGAACTGGGATCTATCAAAATACTAAGGGTCTGGTCAGCGACGATACCTGACATCTCAAGCATAGTCGACTAGTGCTCTTCCTAGCGGTTATTCACCAGTGCATGAATCGGATGCACCTTACTGAAATCTCCCACGGTAGTGGGTCCGGTTGATCTAGATGCTCTAGTCCTCTCCTGGAACCATTCCTTGAATAGTTCACATGACACCTCTTCAACTTCCATGTTCAAATGTGGCAGGAGAATCTTCCACCATAGAAGAGAGCTCCCCTTTAGTTGAAAGACTGCCAAGCTGACATTCAAGTTGGAGGTAGTCGTGAAGTGCAAATCACATCGCCAAATTCTCCAGCCATGCCTTGACGAATGAGTCATCCACGACACTCATGGAATTGAGAACTTATCCCTCTCGAGTTCTCGGTGAAATATAACAGTACTGGTTGGGGCGCGTTGTTGACCCTCAGGGGTACAGGCGCCTTGGCCTCCTCTCAGTACAAAAAGCGGATCAAGGCCTTTTGACATTCCTTGGAACGATCTTGTCAGACCATCATCATCCCTTACAATAATCGAATATAGCCCAAGGTCTTGTTCTACCCCTTGGGGGTTAGACTCTGAGGATGCAGGAACTTCTGGAGGCATCACACCTCCTTCCATGACACCACGTTGCGAACCTATGTGGCGTCCTCTAATTGAGATCACCGCATGGACACTGTTGGAGCCGCCTTTCTCAACTGGTTTAAATGTAATTCTTAAAATTAAAGGTTGGTCATTAAGTTGTCTTTTACTTTGTGACCTTTACCCACTAAAAATCTCAGTAGTCTTGATTTGCGAAGTGGTGATGGCCGTTGTACTCCTAAGACATTGCCATTTAATTGTTAAACGAGATTTTTCACTTTTATATACCTTGGGATATCACGTTTCGGGAGTTACAAGTCACACGGTTTCCAAGCCCCGATGCGCGAAGTTGCGAAACAACCTTGAAAGCTTACCCAGGTTAGCGCCGAGAGTGAAGTTCCTTAAACCTTAGTTAAGTGTTATCGGGATTTCGCGTCTCGTTGATCGCTTTCCCCAAAAGTCTTACCGTCATAACTCCTATAGGCAAAGTTGTGAGATAGTTTTACAAATCACTCGGGTTAGTATCAGGGGTAAGTCGTTTTAAACCGTAGTTAAACAATGTCGGGGTTTCACGATTCAACATTCAATCTTCCAAGAAACTATACCTTCATATCCCCGAGTCTCGAAGTCACGATATTAATTAAACACGTAATCCAGATCACATTTTTGCTTAACTAGATCGCATCATCGCGATCTCGGGTTTTAGGAGCTCGAAGGATAGGAATGAAATCTCCCGATATGGCGAACGCCAAAAAGGGTGATTAAAGTTTAAAGAAAACCTAATTAAAAAATCTAAGCTAGATTAATCAGTGCATTAATACAAATAGTAACACGCACCGTCTATGGGTTAAATTTAAATGTTTTTGCGCTAACTTGTGTCACGACCCGTAAAAAAATTATGGCATTTATTTGAAATGAGGTGAAGTGATAGGTAAATATATTGTTTTTATTTCTAAATCATTCTCAAAAAATGATTTGATCATTCTGATTCAGAAGGACGCCGGGGTTTTAAATGGTCGAGATATATAGTTCTTTCTCTCATTGTTTCAAATTTCATTTCTATCTTGCGTAAAGAAGCTTTTCTCACCAGGCTAATTTTTGTATGTATACACATTTTTACTACAGGAGAGCTAAGTCAGAGTCCTCTATCATGGCTCCACGAAAAGAATCCAAGGCAATTGTTGAGAATTCAAGGCAAGGCTCAGATAATGTTTCTGATACTTCACCTCGAAGTATCGATTATATCAAATCCTGGTCATATATCTCCGAGGTCCTTCAGTCTGAATTGGTGAACTGTTCATATGATTCCAGCGATAATGAGAAGGACGATTTGGCCACCAAATACAAAATCGTCGTTCAAGCAGAGATGCATAAGATAGCGACCAGGCCACGACTCCTTCCCTACTATGATATGATCCGATAGGAATTAGATCATGTGGACATCCCGACTAGAACTATTATCAATGAGCAGAAGGTGACCATTAGGACCTTCAGACCAGAACATTTTCAGGCGATTTACCAATTGTCACCCACACCAAACTTCTCACACAATGCTGAGTTTCTGGAAGGTTTTAAGCAGAAAGAATGCGAGAAATACGGCATAAACTTGTCTAATCTGATCAAGAATTGGGTCTCACACCCCGCAAAGTTCAGGGAGGACGGTAACGAAGTTTATTCAATCTCTTCATTGGAACCACAATTTAAATATATAACAATGATGACCTGTAGGCTGTATGGGAAGGAGGACACCACACATTGTTTTCTTCCGTGGGTGCCTCTCATTCATACATTTGTTGAAGGATGTTCCTTCAACTGGGCCAAATTGTTGTCAGATAGTTTAACCAGCCAGATTACTGAATATTGGATGCAGAGGACGAATGGAAAGGCTGCTTCATTTTTTATGTCCACCTATATCATGGATGTTATTTGTTTCATGACGCCTTTCCCTTTAATGAGCTGGAGATGGACTCCATCTTAGGCCGAGCCTATCCATGTCTACCACTCAAAACTATCGGAAGATAAGGCCACAGATTTTGTATATGAAATTTTCAATTGGGTAATGGTACCAATGCATATCTCTATCTTCGGCAACCCATCGTCCAGGATTTCAGATAGCATCACCAACAACTTGAGAAACGTGGCCGACTGGTACGTAGAGGCAGAATTTTCATACATCAGGGTTTTTGGCACCTCTATTCCCCCCTATGCTCTACCATTATTCATACCAGACAGGCTGGCTTGCCGCGAAATCGCTAGGCAAACTCTGATTGGTAGCATAAGCAAAGGGCTTAAAGGATTCTCGAAGAAGGTATGGCCACCCTTCCCCATTCATTTGAACACATATTCTTTATTAGATTTTGGACACGCAAAAGCCGAGGCAGTAGCTCTGGAGGATATTAAATTGATCCACATTGAGTTCAAGAAGCATGACCCACATAGGATCGTGGGAAATCACATGGCGAGTTGTGGCCTTAAAATGTATGAACATGAGCATTTGCCTCATGATGACATCTTCCGAGGGGCGAGATCTTATACCGAGGTCCTAAGTCAGATTCAAACCCTATCGCCCGAGGAGATGGTTGATTTCTTCAAATTTCAAGAACACCGGAAGAGCTGCCTTCCCCCAGTCTTACAGGGTAAGAACCCGCTGACTACAGATGTACAGAAAATGGAAGCCAAGTGCTCCAAATATTCAGGACCTAACCAAAAAGAACAACAGGAAAAGAAGAAGCAAACTGGGGGCCCGAAACAAGAAGCCGAGATCTCAATCCTCCAAGCCATCCAACCCCGGTTGTTACCCCGAGGAAATCATCCAAGTAGTTCAACAACCCCATCATTTATTTTACTCCCCTGCAGTCCACAAAGGGGATCCCAGGCGTAGGATGGATTTTTGGTGAAGAACTAATGCCCATAACTATGGAAGAATTGCCTTCGAATGAATTTTTCTTTAATAAGAAGAGAAAGGCTATTGTGAAACAAGAACTTTATCAAGAAGTAGGCACGACAACCAGGAAATTTAAAATCCTTGTTGATGGGAGAGCCATGAAAAAAGAGGAATTTGCAACTTAGATAGGAGGGACATTGGGGGCTTTTTCTACAGCCAACCAATATTCTATCGAGTCCCTAAAAGAACAGTTGAAGCGAAAAAACCGCTTGATCAAAACTTCCGAGGATAAGTTGGCTACAACAGATGCAACCACTAGAGATCAGGCAAACACAGGTATAGAGATAGTTAGGGCAACTGATCAAAATGAAATCGAGCGGCTCAAATCCGATCTTGAACAGACACAGCAGATGGCTCAGACCAACCAATCATAGATAAGCCAGCAAGGAGAATTGATAGGACAGTTACATGCCAAATTAAATTTCGTCGAAAGCCAGATGATAGATATCAGGATATTCCAATCCCAAGCCATAGAAATCCGAAAAAGAGTGTCGGTAGCACAGTAAGATTTACTTGCTAAAGTGGAAACTATTCAAAACCACTTCCAACTCATTGATCGAGTACTGGAAAACATCTCCTTCAGAGAAAAAGAAGCTGGGGTGGCAGTAATTCCAGGTTTTCCATCCCATAGCAGACCCGAGGTAACATTTTGCTGAAGGCATGGGAGCGTAACATATTAGAAGGTAGACAACGAGCTAAAGAGGTAAGAAACTCTTGTGAAGAAACTTTCGGCTTCATAGATGGTAGTTTGTTGGATCTCGATAGTGAAAACAACACTAAGACACTAGGCCAGATTAATATAGCCAAGCACCTACTTAATATCAAGGAGAATGAGGAAAGAGATTTGGCTGAAATATCATAGATAACTAAGCTGGATATAGTCCAAGTAGATAAATGTCTAATAAAACCAAATGTACATTTATGTTCCATCGGGGCCGAAGACCGATAGGTAGAAGGAAAGTTGCCACAATTAGTGAAGGATTGTTACACTTGTGAGGAAAATAATCAAGAAGAACCTTCCAGGTTGATAGCCCAGTTGGTGGAGAGGTGCGTCACTTGCACCGAGCATGCGAAGGGGCAGGTTTTCGGTACCAAATAATGAGATGTGTCTTCCTGTTCAATTTTTAGAACCCGAAGTTCAAAGGAAGGAAGGTGCTCCATCCACCTGAACGAGGACAAAGACAAAGAATTGAAATGCAGAAGTCTCCTTTTTGTAACCGAAAAAATTCCTAGAACGATTGAGATTCTAGCATATAGAAATTTGTATAAATATGCACTTTGAAGAGAGAACCATGGCTAGACCTTTTTGGTCGATTGTAATAGAGACTCTCTCCTTTTGAAATTTAATACAAAGCAATCCAAAGACTCCTGATTCTGTCAAGACTATGTTATGAGTTTGTTTCCTCTGTGATTTCATATTCAATTTCATTTCACATATATATATTTGATGAATGTTTTTACTGCAATTTAGTAAAACCTCTACTGTGGTGATCATTTTTTAGTCGTCTATATCATTTACATTTTTTCTTCTGTATCGGCTATTAGTAGGTACAAGACCTGTGAACTCTTTAGATCTTCATATTTTATGCTTCGTTAGATTTCTTCTTATCTTTTTCTTCTTCTGTTTACAGGGTGAGATTCTCCCTTGATAGGAGCCTCGCATTATAGACAACTTAATGTTTTTCTCACATTTCACACACCATTTATTTAAAAGATAACTTAGTTATGGGAAAAGGCCTTTGGTTTGCACTTTATCTTCAAATATCTGATTCAAAGTTCTCTTTTATATGATCAAATTGATATAGCATCAAAAACCTTGAACTCTCCTTTAATTTTCTTGTTCCTCTATGACTGTCCCCGTTGCAAGATAGCCTAATATTGAACTCGACTTATCAGACCAAACCCATATCACTTTGAACCTTTTTGATACCATACTTAAAAAAACCACCACCCAGGTAGAACTTGAATGTTCATGGGCCGCGATTGAATGGGATATAAGTATCCAGGAACAGTTGGAAGCGAGACAACGAAAACCTGGAAATCAGCCTTAGCTTCCTTTCTCGAAGGTTGATTCTTTCCCCTTTTTATCCTTTACTCACTTTCGGATGCCTAGACACTGTACTTTCTAAGCCTTAAGTACAGACTCTAGAACAATAGACACGTTAAGGTTTTTAAAAGCGCTAGGTTATTACTCAAGGGTTTACTGCAGTGGAAAGCATGGCATTCCACAGTCGTGGGGTTGAACCTGCTCTGATACCATATGTAACGACCCCATTGTTACAGCTACAAGTGACGCAAGCAAGTGAAAATGTTTTTTTTTGTTTGAAGCAGGAAGAAAACAATGACAACAGTTAAACAACACAACTTGACGTTGAAAACAACGCTCACAGATCAAACAACAGACAACAACGACTCAACACACTAGCATGTCATGCAACTGGATGAAACATGTGATAATCAATAGACAAATAGAAATGACTACCCTGCCAACACAAGCAAGACAATTCCTACAAGCTAAAGGACAACATCAACCACCTAACACGGTGGCTTCAATGACCAGGAAATAGAAACCTCTACATCGCGCAAAACCCAACGCCTTAAGGCATTAAAAAACAAAGTACCAACAACCATTACAACGAACAAATGCCCACATCGAGAAGCACAGACTTAGGCCATGTTATCAATCTCCTCTATCCATTAGGGTGCGCAATGATCCCCTCATCAAGAATCATTTCATCACAAGGTGATAGGCATGACGATAACCCTGGCGCAACATAACACATCTAGACCAATTACCCAAGAAAAAATGAATTCTCTAGGAGACCGAATTAACCGACAAGAAGACTATACCCACACACCCAAGCAACAACTCGACCAGACACAAGATTACATCACTCAAATTAAATTGCGCAAGCTATTAAACGACTTCGCCAACAAACCATAACCCATTATCAGTTAAGCATGATGTCTAAGTACGAAGGAGTGAACTATTATAAATGTTATCATTATCATAAATGTGACCCAAAATGTGACAAAAAATGTGAACTATTAAAAATGTTACTATTATCACAAATGTTATCATAAAGGTAAACTAATATATGTGCTTAACAAAATCAAAATATGCTTGTCAACAAATATACACTATCCATTAAAATAAGTGAATTACTTAACATTAAAAGTGATCTATGTTGCTTATTAAATATTCGATATTGTTGACTATATTATTGTTGTCTAAATTATTGTTATCTAAGTATGCGATATTGCTATCTAATATATTGCTATATTATTGTTGTCTATATTAACAAGTCTATGGATGATTCTATTGATAAAATATTAATAATTATAAAGATATCATTGGGTAAATAACCATAATTATTTGATAAAAAAATATCGCTGTGTAATAGCATTTACCATCGACAATAACTAAAACGCTATCCATGATATTAAATCACTATCCATGATACTATTAATCATTACAACACAACAATTACACAGTCACAAACACGACCATTACACAGTCATAATGAAACCATAAATTCGTTGTCAGTCAAATAAATTCGATGCCTACTAAAAAATGATACTGTATGTAAATGAAAAACATGGCCAAGCCATCCATATGTTGTTTACGAAATGGGTAACTAGCTATGTAACATGGGAGAAATCACTGTCAATATTTGTGTGTTTAGAGAATGTCTAAATCACTGTCAATGTATCAAAACAAAGTCAAATTTTTTGTCAATGTATCAATGTATCAGAATCAATGTATCAAAATCACAGTCAAAATCAATGTATCAATGTATCAATGTATCAGAATCAATGTATCAAAATTGTAGTCAAAATCCCTGTCAATGTATCAATGTATCAAAATCACTGTCAATGTATCAATGTATCAAAATCGCAGTCATAATCAATGTATCAAAATCACAGTCAAAATCGTTGTCAATGTATCAATGTATCAATGTATCAAAATCATTGTCAATGTATGTTGTCTATAAAAACGCAATCATAAAAATCGCTCATTTATAAAATCGCTGTCAATAAATGTAAATCGAAGTCACTAAATGTAAATCGAAGTCACTAAATGTAAATCCCAGTCACAATATTGCAGTCAATATATTAATGAAATCATATTCAATAAGGAGAAATATATCGTAGTCAACAATGATAATGAAATCGCTGGTAAATTCGTGGTTCATCAAAACTGGGTAAATCGTGGTTCATTAAAAACACAGATTTTTCCCACTTGAGACGCTGGGGTTCAAAGTTCAACATGCAGAGATTATCAAGTGTAAGCAATTAAAAATGTGAAGTAATAATCCACAGTGGTAAGTAATATAATGCAGAGATTAAACAATTTATCATTCAAAACGCAGTGGTACTCAATAAAAAATGTAAGGATACTCATTCACAATAAGGCGCAAATATCAGGGATTAATCAAAAGAGAAAAATGTAGAGGTAAGTAAGGGTTGATAACTGGGTGAAAAATGTATCCTTCACTCATTATCCACGCACAGGAAAGAAGGGCATTTGAATCTATAGGTATTTAAACACCGAAGTGACGACAGTCGATTCAGCTCCTAGCCAACTTCTCAGGCATGAACTAATGACTAAAGGGATAAGTGAGAGAAGATAAAAACACAAATTTATTTGTAATAATCAATAAAACAAACATAGATAAGTCATTGCAATTAGAGGTTGGGTTCGCCATGGGAAATCAATTCAAAATACTGTGAGCAAAGGGGTTACAAATACCGTAGGAAAGTGGGTGCAAGAAATCTCATGGCCATGAAATATTCAATCAAGCACATAAAATAACATGAGTAAATTACATTCTATTGCAAGTAACAACTTTAACAGGTGTACCTTATCCAAACGCGAATGCTCCAAAGTTTTTGTCCCACGCGTGCTCCATCCAACTCTCGCTTGCCAACCGATGTGACCTCATCGGTACCTCCCAGCCAACGCTAGGGGTACTCTTCTTCCCCCTGACCCCCCCAAGCCACAAAAGGACTACACACACAATACTATAGAACCAATAGCACCCATCTCGGCTCACAAGGTCAAGCTACCACTCATTACCTGAGCTGGGTATCCCAATTCCCACAAGAGAGAGTTCAGTCAAGGAAAAATTCAGTAGCGTAACGTTACACAAAAAGATGAGATCCATACTCCTCCTCCTCCATCCTTTTTATAGAGTTTTTAAGTAATTAGTTTCCAAAAATCTCATTAAATTCCTTTGTCATAAATTTTAATTAGGAAAAACATCCCCTGTACACGTCACCCATCCCTAGTTGCACCAGAAAATCAATTTTATTAATTAATTAAATATTCCTATTTCCCTCACCCACCTAAAAGCATTCCTAAAAAGCTCCTAGGTGTCCCAATATTACCTTACAAATCTTAAATGACTTACGCCTTAATTCCTAGTTGAGTTCATAAATAGCAAGTTCCCAAGGAAAGATTCCTTACTAAGTTAGACATTCATATTTTTCTTTATGTTTCCCCTTTTCTTTAGGTTTCCCCTTTTTCTTTAAGTTTCCTATTTCTTTTAAGTTTCCCTCTTTTTCCTTTTCAACTAAAAATCAAGTTAGCAAGTGTAGATGAAACAACCATTTACCCTCTTTTCTTTTTAACTAAAATTAAATTGGCAAAAATAGATAAAAAAAACCATTTCCCTTTTTAAAATTTTAGTCCTCCATTATAATTTTGACTTTAATAAATAAATTTGAATTTCTTACCCCCCTTCTTGTTACATGTTTATTTGTTATTATTATTTTTTTTTACCACATGTTCTACTTAGACCTAGATTTTAATTTCACTAGGCTGGGTGACATTTTTATCAGGGAAATTGTTTTTAAATCTTACTTATCACATCATTCATTTTAAGGCTGACTAGGTTTATTCACTTACTAGTTAAAATCACGATGTGCCCTTCAGGATGCACTAGGTGCTCCAAGGGTGCCACTCACCTCTTCCCATTTTCCTTGTGTGACATGCCCTTCAGGACGCACTACGTGCTCCAAGAGTTCCACTCACCTCTTGACTAACTTTGGTAGACATAAAAAAACCACGGAGTCAATACTCCACCAGGTGATCATGTGGGAGACTAAGGGCCTCTAAGGAACAAGGCCCCTTCCTTATTGTGCACCCCTTAGAATCATTATGAGGGACTGTCGCAGTCTTCCCTCATGGCATCGTGGGTCTTATCAAACTAGGTAATCGTTAACCTATAGTTCAAGCCACGACATGAGTGATAGTAGGTTTTGGCAGGGTTGCTCCCACACCTCTCCCTCAAAATCTCTTGTTGACATGCGTGACCCCTCTACTCCACATGTGATTTTGGTTGAAAATCTATCGTCAACCTGCATCCAGCAATGAATCATGTCAACAATAATAATCAATCATCATAACATCTAATCATATGTACATATGTCACATCAACAACATTCAAACCCAACAGTTCACTCACTGATGCGATCTGGAGTCCAAGGGGTTTCATCGATGCCTATGCATTCTCGAGGTCCAAAGTCCTACAAACTCAAGAGGACCTAGTCAATAGCACTTGTCTAAGTAAATACAATAGATAACATATCATCACATCCACAATATCTCATAATCATTATCAAAACGATCAATAGTATAATAACCCGGACCACTTGCACACAAGTGTCCTCAAAGAATAGGTTTGCTCAGTGTGCGCAAGAGTTGGATGTTACATAGAGTTGGCTTGTAACCTACTTGGATATTCCACTAGAACAATTCATCAAAACATATCTTACAAGCTTTTGAAAATTCTTTGTTATATAATGTTTACTTAAGATTAAAATATAATATTAGAAACTTAGCATTCAAAATACGAAAAATAAGTTGAGAATGAGATAAAAGAGGATAAAACAAATACCACACCATCCACGCGATGATCAAAATGATGTACTATAGGAAACCCAATATGGGAAAACCTAGGTATAAGGTCATGACTAGACTTACTCATTTCTTATTAGATATAAAATGAAAATATAGAGAAATATCAACTCACTATGGATTTCTAATAAACTTTATGGATTATATGCCCACATGATCTTCTAATTCATTTTTTTTTTCTCACAGTATCCCACTCCTTTTCTATTCTCAAATATAGAATAGTAAATCAATAGAATAAGAATGGAACCACTCCCTTTCCCATTGGCCCAGTATTTAACATGTCTTAATAATTGTCTAGGGTTAGGGTTAGGATTTTGTTGTGATTAAACTCCTAATTAGGGTTAGGGTTTCAGACAATCTAGAATCTTGATCTTGAAAGTTCACATATGAATGTGTGTGTGTGTTAATAAATGGATCCAATGTGGCATCCAATGAGTACCATAGTGGTCAAAATAATATGTCAACTTACGAGAGGAATAACTTCCTCCTACAAACTCTACTTGAGGTGATATTTGCACTGTTGGAAAGATCTTAACATGTAGAACAAATTCAGAGAGTTGGGAACTTTTTTTACAAATTTTTGACCCCCAAAGTGACCATTTGATGCCCCAAATGAACTCTATAAGTTTGAGGACACCAAATCACCAAAATAGGAACTACCCCTAAAATGGGCCCTACAAGTCAATAACTTTAATATTTTCCACTAAAAAAAGTACCAAAATAGGTGAAAATTTATATAGTAATCCATTTTGGATCATACCTCCCCATTTTGGGAGGCTTTTAGTCCCTAAAATATTTTACTAAATTAGGTGAGAAAATTTTTCCTCACCTTATCCCTCGAGTACCATTTTGACTTACATCTAAGTTTCTATTTCAACCCAAATTGCCAAAATTATTACTACCCTTGTCTAGTTGTTCTCGACTTCTCCTACAAAACTACATATTTTACTAACTTTTCCCAAGATTCTTGTGCTAAGTCCTCAATGGTAGGTAAGTCTTTCACATTAGTTTCTTGGTCTAACATGAAGTCTCAAATAATTACAAATTTCCCATATTCACTACTAAGTAAATTTACCTATATGGAAGTAGACTGAGACTATAAGTATTATCACCTTCATATTCCATCAATTAAAAATGACAATACTTCAAAGTATTTATCTTCTTTCTAGGACCCTGGATCCTTTCTTTTTTTATAGGAAACTAGACATATTGTCCCACCTTGAATGTCTTCTCAGTTTTGTGTTGGTCATGCTAGGCCTTTTACTTTTCCCGTGACTTCTTCAATGTCTTATATACTTACAAATGGATATTCCTTATCTTGTTAGTGAGTATTTTATCCTTAAATTCTTATTATATGGTATCTTCATTTACTCCTTTTTTTTATTATTATGGGCAAAGTGGGACACATTGTTTTGATTTTTCATTTGATACCAAATTAAGAATTGCACCAGAACTATAATAAGGATAATCAAAGTGCTATTAAAATGACTTGTATTTGGGATAATCATTGTGCTGATTTTTCAGTATAATAAATTCCATCCTTTTTTGCATAACCTTTTTCAACTACATTGGCTTTATAATTGATCAAGTGTGCCATCTAATTTATACTTGGTTTTATAAACCCATTTCGTAACAATTACATATTTTTCTTTTGGTAAACTGACCAAGTCCCATGTGCCATTTCACAACAAGGAATTCAATTTTTCTTCCAAAGCTTCATTCCATTATTTATTTCTTGATTCTTATACATAATTATGTGGTTCATCCATCATCATTACTTGTGTCATAAGAGAAAAATTCACAAGACAACTTTGGGATCTAGTAAGTCTTATTTCAAAAAAATTATCCAACATATTGATTTGTGAATGACCCCTTTCAAGACACTTAGGCGTCTTCTTGACTTCATATTCCTTTGCTGACTTAGAATTTGATTTATCACCAATATACACTTCATCCTTTCTAAATTCAAATTGTACATTTCCTGAATGATAAATTCCCTATTCATCAAAAGCAACATCTCTGCATATTATAATTGTCTTTTCTTGAGGATCAAACAACCCATAACTTCTCATTTCAATAATATATCCAATAAAAATGCACTTCACACTTTCATCATCTATTTTTCTCCTCTTTTCCTTAGGAACATGTGCATATGCAGTGCAACAAAAAACTTTCATATTTGCAATAGTTGGTTTGTATCCTGACCATGCTTCCTCTAGAGTCAAGTTAATATCACTCTCATAGGAAAATCGTTGAGAGTGTAAACTATTATGTGAACTACTTTGGAAAAAAAATCATTTCCAAGGGACTTAGTTTTCAAAATGATCCGAGCCATTTCCACTATGGTCCCATTTTTCCTTTCCGCAACTTGTAAACTCTTTCTTTATTCCATTTTTCTTGCAATAATTCAAAAAATTGTTTGACTTGTATTCTCCCCCATTATTTGTTTGTCAGGTGAGAATTTTCAAACCACTTTGTTTTTCCACTAATGCCTTAAACTCAAGAAAATGAGTAAACACTTCAGACTTCTCCTGCAAAAAATACAACCAAGTTTTCCTGGAATAATCATCAATGAAATCCATTCAAATTCACAAATGCATGCAAATAAATGATGAAGTGGAACTAAGTGTGCAATTAAGCTAGAATTTCCACTTCAAAATCCATTAATAAATAGAATGCAAGCTTAGATTCAATAATTATAAACAAAAATTAAGAGGAGATATGGACCACTTATCTTTTCACTAAGATGGTCCAATAAACTGGTTGCAATGTAATGAAAAAAACACAAATTCAAAAAAATGCAAAAAAATCCTATACTATGAAAACAATAAAAACTTGATCCTACAACAATAAATTAACAAGTAAATATGAAATAATAAACAAGAATAGGGAAATGTAGGGAATAAAACCTATTATATACAATATCGCAACTAAATAAGGTACCACTTGAGGATTTGGCCATTGGTAGGGAGGATATCTATCTCCCTTTCCATGTTTTGCAATCTATACATGCTAAGGACAAATTTTTAGTATCTTGAAATGACTGAGCCAAAGTTGTTGGAACTTCAAATGTTTTCCCCTAGGTTCATTTCACTTATTCTACTTAAATGCAAGATATCCCAATTGAAAATTCTTATCACTTGAAGTGTGTTTGTCAAGATAGTGTTTCAAAATTTTGTAGTGGGCTACAATTTATGCCTAGCCTTCTCTTTTTTCTTCTAAATTCAAAAATTATTAATCATGTTCTTAAGGGATAAGGAGCTCTCCCCCATTATTATTAAGATAGTTGTAATGAAGGTAAGAATATACTTGAAGATAAAATGAATTCCTTACCATAAACTAGATAGTAAGTGGAAGTACCTAATGCAACGTTAGGTGTGACTTGATCCAACCATAGGGCATTAGAAGATACATCATGCCATTTTTTTCGGTGACTAATCATTGTATTCATAAGTATCTAAATCATTTTTTTATTAGTGGATTCAACTAACCAATTCTCTTAAGGATAATTTAGACAAATAATTTAAAATAATACCCTTCTCCAAAGAAATTTTAGTCAATTTTGATGAAGAAAAATATGAATCATTATCAAATACCAATATTGAAGGGATACCAGACTTGGTAAATAAATGTTTCTCCAAAATTTGAGTTATGACTATTTCAATGGAATCAACCAATGAAATGAATTCCGTCCACTTGGTGAAGTAATCCACAATAACTAATAGGTACTTATGTTTCTTTGAAGAGTTAGGATTAATTTCACCAATGACATCCAAAACGCACTTGCAAAACATATATCAATTGTGACTTGTTGAAGAGGAATGGTAAATCTATTATCCTTTCCATCACAAAATTGGTAAATTTTGCATCTTCTAACATATGAAAAAGTTAGGAAATTATACTTCCCCACTAAACCTAATATAGGATAGGAAGAAAGATTTAAGCTATAAAAGGAAATGACAAAGAAAACTCACAGTACACATATATTTTACCTTGGAAACCCAAATAATAAAACCAACATTCCTTGAGCATATTGATCTCTTGTTGTCTTATTCATTTAGAAGAAAAGGTTACATTATCAACCTTGGTCTACACCTAAGACACAATCAACATCATACCCTCTTGCTTTACACAATAAAAAACATGTAGCCAATTCAACTTACATCTACATGACCAACAACCTACTGTTAAATATTAGTAGGAAAATCATTAATAAAGATTATATTTTAAAACATTACACCATGCCTTATTTATAGACTTTACATTAGGAAAAACACTAAATAAAGGAACCCAAAAACGGTTATAGATCCACATAGATCATTGGATACAAATCACACGAATCTCGGGATTTTGTTACAGTCGAATTACCAGTCGAATACCAATCAACCTTCATTCAATCTTCAGTTGATTTCCACATGACCACCTATTGACCTACTTTCGGTTGACCTCTTCGACTTGATGTCAATTAATTTCGACTTTGAATCTTCTTGGTTGATCCACCTCGATCTTCGACTTTCACTACCAATCGATCCACCTCGACTCGACTATCACTACAAAGAATATAAAAACCCAACATTCTACCAGTTGTTGTCTTCTTTGTTGAACTTGGAGTTTCCTAAAATTTTGTTCACAGACCTAGGGTAGCAATGCCCATTTCCTCTCTATACCAAGAGAACTTCACAACATTTACAAACTTGGTCAAATATTATGCTATGTTTTTCAACGTGTTTACTTTCTTCAACAACACCTTGTTTCTTTCAACCATGTCTCTTATGAAATAGTATTCTACATCAATATGCTTAGTCTTGGAATGATAAGATGGGTTATTTTCCATAAATATGGAGCTTTTACTGTTGCAAATTATCTTCATATCTCTTTGCTCAAACCTGATCCCTGAACACAGTCGTTGCAACCATATTGTTTCTTTGCTTCCTTGATTGGATGCCATGTATTCAAATTCTATTAGTGACAAGGATACAACTTCATTTCACTTACTCATCTAGTTGATTTCTCCACCGAACATCTTGAACACATATCCAATGGTCAACCTTTGTCTATCCAAATCTCCATCCTAGTCAGCTTTGAAAAATCCACATACATATACTTCAATGTCATCTCTAGTTTCCCTTCGCGGTGTATAGAAAAATATTTTGTGCCAAAAAAATACCTAAACACTCTCTAGACACTTGTCCAATGCTCCTTTCTAGGTGTCGACATGTATCAGATCAACACTCCCGCTTCATGGACAATTTATGGTCGAGTGTAGACCATCACATACATTAGAATAAAAAAAACACTTTCATAGGGAACACATTCCATGTCCTCTATTTGTTCTTGTGTCCTTGGACATTATTCAGTAGTTAGCCTTGCTCCCACAGGAATTGGCACCTTTAGAAGTTTTCAATCCTGCATGATGAAATGTTTCAAAATTGTTTCAATATACTTCTTCTCATGCAACCAAATATTTTTAGCTTCTCGATCTCTCTTGATATCCATTCCAAGAATCAATTATGTTGCACTGAGATTGTTCATGTCGAACTTGGAGGATAAATTCTTCTTCACCTCTTTTATTTCATTCGGGTTTTTTCCAATCAACAACATGTCATTGAAATACAATGCTACATATATGAAACAACCACCTTCTTCTTTGGAATATATGCAACGATCATATTTTCTTCTCAGAAACCCTAGACTAAGGATGTATGTGTAGAAATTTTGATACCACATCCTTGGCGATTTCTTTAGACCATAAAGGGATCTTTTTAATTTTCACACCAAATATTTTTTTCCCTTTACTGCAAATCCTTCAGGCTATTTCATATAGATTTCCTCTTGCAGTTCCCCATGTAGGAATGTTGTCTTCACATCCATCTATTTTATTTCCAGATCAAATGTTGTAGCCAGAGACATTACTACTCTGATGGAAGTTAAATTTTCAATAGAGGGGAAAATATCACCGATGTTAACTCCTTCAACTTGGGAATATCATTTCGCTACCAATCGAGCTTTGAATTTATCGAATTGACCTACTGCATTCATATTATTCTTGAATACCCACTTTATACCGAAGGGATTTATTCCATTAGGTAATTCTAGTAAATCCCATGTCTCATTCTTATGCAAGGATTCCATCTCTTTGACAATGACATCCTTCCAGAGTCTACCCTTTGTCGATTTGATTGCCTTCCTGACCGACTTAGGCTCCTCATCAGTTGAAATTAACACAAATTTGGAATTAAATTTGGGTGGAATATACCTTTCGAATGGTTTTCTTACTTTTTCATACCTCCTTATAACCAGGGTCAGTTGTTCCACCTCTTCATCTGATTTAGTCGACTCATCTGAATCATCTTTGTCTTCATTCCTTAGTTCAAACCTCATCTTTTGTGGATTATTCTCTGTTTGAACCAATTCATACTTAGACTTCATTTCGAATTCTAAATTCCACATCTCAATTGTACATTGTTCTCCTTGATGTAGGATCCCAGAGCTTATATCCTTTCATCCCTTCTTTATATCCAATGAAAATACACTTGACTGCCTTCTTGTCCAAATTTCTCCTCTTTTTTTTGTGAACATGAACAAATTCATAACAACCAAATAATTTGAGATGTGAAAGTGAAAGATTCTTACCAAACCATACCTCATTTGGAGTCAATTCGACTAGTGTCGACGAAGGAGACATATTCACTAGATATTTTGTAGTTTCAACTACCTCTTCCCATAATTCTTGTGTGAGCCCAGCACCACTGAGCATGATCCTTGCTTGTCCATCAATGTTTTGTTCATTATTTCAACAACTATATTTTTTCGTGGGGTGTATGATGTGGTATTTTAGCATGCTATGCAACACTACTTGCGGAACTTCTCAAAATTGTTTCCGCAAAATTCACCACCATTATTAGTTCTCAACACCTTTATCTTCTTATCTATCTATTTTTCTACAAGATATTTAAACTCTTTGAATTTATCAAAAACCTCTAATTTATTCCTCATAAAATATATCCATGTCTTCCTAGAAAAATTATCTATGAAGGAGACATAGTACATGGATCTAGCAAGTGAAGAAACTAATACATGGCCAAACACATCACTATGAACTAATTATATAATCCCATTTTCCCTTGTCGTTCCATATGAGAACCTCAATCGACTTTGTTTTCCATATTTGTAATGTTCACAAAAGTTGACTTCTAAATTACATTCAGGAATATTTTCATCCATACCTTTATTTCACATATCTCAAAGTCATTTTTCTCCAATGTGTCCCATCCTCTCATGCCATAGCATGGTCGAGTCGACTTTAAGAATACTTGTAGATTTTGTTTGAATCGAATCAACCCGAGTTGAGTTAAGTTGACTTTAGGAAAAACAATGTTGTTACATCCTGAGAAGTAGATAAAAGTTCAACCAAGTAGCGAGCATATAGGAATTTGAGTGTTGGAATTGGGCACTTGAATGAACTATATTATAGCATCAAAGATGAGAATTGATTGATGAATTTTTGAATCATTTGACCGAGATTTTGATTAGAGAACTTGTAGAGAGACTTACTGATTTTTAGAGTCTTACTACAATGAGAAGAGAAGAAGGAATAAAATAAAGAGACATTATTTGACACACAAACACACAAACATATTAAAGGAAAATATGATGACAAAATAATGATTGCACTGATTGAGGCCGTTGGTATAAACGTTGCGTAGTGGTTCCTTGGGTTGTGACCTCAAAATATGGAAAGTAGAGAAATGATAGGTATGTCGAAGCATGTTGCAATGGAAATATGGGAACAAGATAAGCCACTTACCACCCTAGAGGAACCATGGTATAAAAATCGGGAGGGCCATTTATGGGTGGGAGCAAAGGGCTAGCGACTCCTTGACTACACAAGAACCTATCAAATCAAAGATGGAGGCTAAACAGTAATAAGTCATAGTAGAACCCTATATATGTGTATCCTCCTATACATTTAGTGGATATTTTGGATGATTTACCTATGCATATCAGTATACATGGTTGATGCATACTAAGGATACTTTTTTAGGAGAAGAAACCTAGGGTGTTTCTTGACGGTTATGTTGATCTAAAAGACTATTTTATAGTCTTTAAGATAACATCATGATGATAAAATCCCCCTGCATTTTTAAAGAGGTAGTACTCCTCTATATTTAAATAATATTACAAGAATGTAAATGAGGCTTGAGAGAGGACCATACTTATTCTTGAAACACATATTTACATGTAAAGAATACATGAGAGAGGAGAATGTATCTTACATAAACCAAATATTTACACTATGCTACAACATTTATAAACCAAGAGAGTATTCATTAACTAGGATGACATTTCCATCACAACATTCATCAAAGTAGAACACAATATTCGACAATGGGAAAGAAAGTATGGACCACATATGATAGAGAACTCTAAATGATCATTTCATTAAAAACAATAAAGATTTTGATAGACTCACATATGAAATCTAATGCTTAAATTAGAAGTCTTGAGAAATCAATAATGTCATGTCCCAAAATATTTCTTTGGGAAACTCAAAAAATAATATAGTCTTTTTAAAATGAACAATGATATTTGAACTTACAATAAAATTAAATTGCATTTGTCCTTCAAAGAGGACTTGGATGGGACTCCCGCGAAGCATAAAATTAAGAGAGACCTAGAAGACAAGAGAAAAACAATCAAGGGTCAGCTTTAGGTTTCATAGGTTTCTTTCTAGGAAAATAAAATGCGATATGGAAAATGACTATAGAAGAAGAAATGGCAAGGGAAATAATGAGGTTGCTACTTAACTTACTATGATGGAAATATTGGAATTTTTGAATGTCTATTACATCTTATTTATAGTCTTTTTTTCATCTTCTTGAAAATTGTTTTCAATTAGGGTTTTATTTTCCCTCTTTGTGAGCTTATATATGCGTTCCATCAATTAGGACCCACTTTAGAAGCTCGATAATTTCTTTAAATAAATCAATTTACGAAAATAATTTGTTTTTAAGAAAAAATATTGTCATGCCTATAATTTAATTTTTGGGTCTTGATAAGTAATATTTCATTGGTTTAAAACACTTCCAATGTGTTCTTAATATCATTACCTTTCCGACGAGCTCTCATTTTCTCAAATCAGATGTTGTGATCAAATGTTATGAGCTCCGGAAGATGGAGACTCAACCATCGTTGACATGTCCTTGTGAAGTATGATCCTTTTATTTGCAAATTCGACTTTCTTTGTCCCACATCCATTGGGGAATAGTTATCATATAAGTTTATCATCAAAATCATCTCCATGTTATTTTTGAATTAAGTAGAGAGAGCCATAGGATTCTACATAGTTTGTGCACAAAGTATCTTTTGACTACCACATCATCACCCAATCATCATGCCAAGTCATTGTACAGTCATATCTATTCATCCATGTGTCACCTGGGGGTAGGTCCACTTCACTGCCACGTTTCACTCATGGATAGTTCCAAAACACTGCCACATGTGCCAATATGCTAGGTACATGAAATGGGGGAAGAAACTTAGGATAAGAAATAATATTAAAAAATTAAATGAAGTGTTTGTAGAAATTATGGAAATGAATAAGTGGCGAGTATTATCAAAATTAACTAAGTGGATAATGAAAATAGAAATGGGGATAATGAAAATGGAAATGGTGTGGAAGATTGGAAAAATTCCTGAGTATGGAGTATGGGGAGTAGTATAGAGTAGTATGGGTAGTAGTAAAAATGACTAACTATGGAAGTGTGGAGAGTAGAGAGGAAGGAAAAGAGAGGAAGAAAATATAATAGGTAAATGAAAGTGGAAGGAAAAATGAGAAAAAAAACTGACTAAGTATGGAGAGTGGAGGATAAGGAAAATGAAAAATGGCTAAGTATGTGGTAACAAAATGTGGAGAAAAATGGCATATCTTGGGCATATGAGCTTTGTCTTAGATTCCATAAAGTGTTGAATAGAGCTGAGACATATGGATATTCATTGAGAATATGGACATAAGTAATTTCCACATTTTTATGATCGTTTCCTTTCCTTCTCTTTTGTTTCAAAGAGAAACTATCTTCGCTAGACTTTCATGATGAAAAAATGGAAAATTGAAGCTTATTGAAAACTTGTTGGGTCTTCATGATGAAAAATTGAAGATTATTTGTGACTTTCCATGTTCGAAAAAAAAACTATTGGTCTTTATTTGATAGGTGAAAACACATCAACAAGTTCCTTCAAGATGAATCAAGGATTTGAGGGTGGGCAAAATTTTGGGAGGCCTCTTAGGCCCTTTTAAAATTCATCACACATTAATACATTAGAGTGTAGACATTAGAATTAGTGAATGTATATTTAATAAATTGCATCATAAATATATACTAATGAATGATTAGTTGGAGTGGGTATAATTGATCCAACCATCTCTCCATTGTATAAATACTCTTAAAGAAGGAATATGAACTCAGTTGGTTAAACTTCCCAAATATCTCTCTTGAGTATCATGTGTGCTTTTGATGTGGTCGTTGAAATGTAGGTTGTTTCTTGAATGTATATCTATAATACATAATATTACAACATTGAGGAATATGCTTAAGTAGTCATGGATGAAAAAGACTGCGAAAATGACATTTTCTGCATTCTAGTGATGCCCTTTGTATCACAACTCATACTGACTCATGTTATTATGACATGAAATATTATTTACAAGGGTCCAATATTATAAATATTGAAGCCAAAGAGAGCCAAGAATTGAGGCTTAGATCCACCTAGTATCAACTCTTCAATGGTATTCTCTTCTAAAATAATTATGATGTATTGTTACTAAGATGCAAAGAGAAAGAGAATGTGAAAGAGTCTTGAAAGATTTTGATTATGGAATGGATAGTGGACACTTTTGTTGAGAAATGGTATGTTATAATATTTTGAGGGATAGTTATTACATGCCTACACTCTTCAAGGATGTCCGTGGTGTTGGATTGTTATATTCTTTGCAGTGAAAGCCGAGTTGAGGTGGATCAAATGGCAATGAAATTGGAAGGTCAAGCTGTATCTACCCGAAAAGTTGAATTCAAAAGTAATCGAATACAAGTTGAAGAGGTCAAAAGACAAGAGGTCGATAAGAGATCGTGTGGAAATTGAGTGAATACCAAATTAAGGCCGACTAGTAGTCGGCTAGTAATTCGGCTGGAAGTCGACTGTAACTGAATCATGATATTCACAAGATTTGTATCCAATAATTTATGTGGATATGTAACCTTTTTTGGGTGTATTTATTTAGGTTTTTTCCTACTGAAAATCCTATAAATATGGTGCATTCTAATGCTGTAAAAGATAATCTTTAGTAATGATATTCCTATTAATATTTAGCAGTAGGTTGTTAGTCATGTATATGTAAGACGAATTGGATATAGAGTTGTTCTTGTGTAAAGAAAGAGGATATGATGTTGATTGTGTCTTAGGTGTATACCAAGGTTAGGCATGCAACCTTTTATTCTAAACTAATAGAAGAACAAGGGAGAAAGACACTCAAGGAATGTTAGTTTTCCCATTTTGGTTTCCAAGGTAAAATCTTTGTGTACTGTGAGTTTTCTTTTTCATTTCCTTTTATAGCTTAAATGTTTCTCCCTCTCTTCTATTAAGTTTAGAGGGAAGGTATAATTTCCTAAAATGTGGTATCATATCTTGGTTTAACAACCTTGGATCTTATCTAAGCCCTAGTTCCAGTAAGAGTTGGAATTCAAATATATTTAAAGGTACATTTAAAGAATGGGAAGTAGCTCGATAATAGAGACTGAAAAATTCAATGGCCAAAATTTTGAGATTTGGTAGCTTAAAATTGAAGATCTCCTTGTAGATCAAGAAAAATGGGTAGTCTATCTACGTACAATTATGACAGGTATGTCAAGGGAATAATGGGATAAACTCAAAATACAGGGAAGCAGTATGATTCGACTTTCTCTTGTAGATTCGATGTTGTTGAATGTCTTAGGTCAAGACTAGGCCAAGAAACCGTGGGACAAGTTGGGAAGCTTGTACCAGTCAAAACCCCTCGTAAATAAGTTGTTCCTTAGAAAGAAACTATATCTTATAAGGATGAGTGAGGGAATTTTAGTATCTGATAATTTAAATGTGTTCAATACCATAATAATCCAGTTATCTTCTATGGATATCAAAATCATTGAGGAGGGGAAATGTATTAGCCTATTATGTTCTTTTCCAGACTCCTGGGATAACTTAGTCATGACTATAGGGAGTAATTCAACCATATTATCTCTATAATATGTTGTTGTGTCTCTACTATCGAAATAAATGAGAAGGAAGAACATGGAAAGATTGACCAAATATGCATTAGTTATGAGAGGTCGACTGGTTGAACAAGATAATAGCAAATTCTCCAGTAGAAAGTCTAAGTCCAAGGGTAGATCTAAATCCCATGTTCAATCGACGAGAAGATGTTGGAAATGTGGTAAAGTTGATAATTATAAAAGGGACTGCAATTTGAAGGAAATGGAAGGATGTACGAGATCTGATGAGAAGCAGTTGAATGACTTAAATACTACCCCATATAAGGGAGGTGATTTGTATCTGGTGTCAACCAGTAGAAATTCAGATCAATATTTTTGGTTGATCGAATCAAAAGCATCCTATAATATGACACAAAATAGAGAATGGTTATGTGAATATGAATGATATGAAGGAGGATATGTGTTCTTTGGGGATGAGTCAACAACCAAAATTGTTGGATGAGGAAGAGTCTAACTAATACTGTTGGATGGGAGGAGTAGAACCCTTCTAGGTATGCTAAATATTCCATGTCTGGCTAGAAACCTGATATATATCAGTAAGATGAGTGATGCAGGAGTGCACACTTTATTTCAGAAGAATATTTGCAAAGCAACACAATTGTGACCTAATGTTTTCCCTTTGTTTTGTCTATGCACATTCTCCCATACTGGGATGTGTGCCTCTGAGTCCGACATCTAGAGCTAAAATTGGATGTGCTTATGTTACTTATTTTTCATTTCCTAGTATAATTTACCACATTGAACAAAAAACAATCATTCTTTCTCACTCCTATATTTATTTTGTAAGTTTTTTCACGTGTTCTCCATCCATATATTCATATTTGATGAATAGGAGATACCATTATTGAAGAAATGTGGGTCCATGATCGATGAAATAGGGAGAACACACACGAGAATTTAGGCACTCAATTATTGATTTCATCTTAGTATCCATTCTAATTTGGCATGAGAGGTATAGTTTGGGCTATGGAGCCAATCAAAGTAGAATTTGTGCATACCTTGGTTCATGTTACTTCACCTCATCATTTCATTTGGGAGACTTTGTGATTTTATTTTATCACTGTAACAAGGGATCATTCATTGCCTTTCTTGACCTCACTATAACACATGGGGGATGCCCACCTAATGCGTGAAAAGTGGTTCAGATTAGAACATCTATAAGAAATAAGCCCAATTTTCATTCAAGTGGACCGGTAGGACCTCTCTTTCCTAGTCAACCTGAGATTATTCATGGTGAACTTTGTCTATCATAAATGTAATACGACAGTTCATTATTTCACTCACAAAAAACCCTAATATGATTTACAAAATGTGAAAACCATAAATATATAAAAAACTTTTAAATTTGTCACAATCTAGTCAAAATTGAGGAGGGTTTGTTTGATTCATTGTTAGGTTCCACAATTCATAATAATGAATAAAATAAAGACTCTAGTAATCCCATGATTATCATTCCTATTGGCATACTATATCCATTAAATCGACCATTCTCTATAACCCTTGAACTCCAAGAAATTACTAAGAACTAAACTAAATCAATACTCCCTCTTCATAGATGTGTACAAAACAATAAGTCATTATCTTCAATTCCTTCTATTAAATTCCAAAATTATTCCCCATTCAACACTTTACCTCAGTCCATCAAATATCTTGTGTTATTTGAGAACTGTATTCAATTAATTAGGTCAAAATAGAAAAACAAAACATTGCAATAGAAATACAACATCTTTGCTTCCGACAATTCACTGAACAATATGGGATTGAATACTAAGCATACAACCTATGGCTCAAAGTAGAGCAAGGGACAAATATGGAGCCACTTGAAATCTATATTCAAGATTGAGTAGGCACACCCTACAAAATTTTTTGAGCATACAACAAATATGGAATCTTCGACATTTCTCTTAATTTTTGAATTGATACTCAATGTGATTGTTGTAACTAGAGTAATCAATCATTCTCAATGATTTTGGCTGCAAAAATTCCCCTATTTTAATCTCAGCGTATGCAGCCAAAATGAACATCAAAATATAAGAATCTAGGTGGCCCATCAATGAATGATTGTAAACAATTTTGGGTTCAAAACTGTGTGAGTTTTAATCTTTCCCTTGTCTCTAACATGGCTATTTTCATGACACTTGACATTAATAGGGAATTGAACATATCTCGAGTGGATTTTTATTTTTATAACCTATTAACCAAATTTAGAAATGGATTTGATGCAAAAACTATCATTGAGCTTTGAGGTGAATGAATACTATTTTTATAAGACTTAAACTACACATTTTTGTCCTCCTCAACTTTGTACTTATATCCCTCAAGAGTACCAAGAAAAATAAATACAAATATTTTAGTATAAATTGGTTCTTCAGTCTTTCTGTGTAACATCCTGCTCTGGCGCACTGAGCGAACTTATTCTTTGAGGACACTTTCTCGTAAGTGATTTGGATTATTATGCTATTAAAACTTATGATTTTCATTATGAGGCGTTATGGGTTGATGACATGTTCTTTTATTGCATTGACATAGACATGTGCCATTGATTCGGTTTTACTGAGTGTGCAAGATTTTGGACCTCGAGGATGCAGAGGCATCAATGGAACCCCTTGGACTCTGGATCGAGTCAGGGAGTGTGCCATTGGGGTTTGATTGTATTACTGTGATATTAGTGCATCTAAATAGATGAGATGATATGGATATATTCTGACATGATTTGTTGATGATGCAGGCTGACAATATCTTGCCAACCAAACTCACATGTGGAGTAAAGGGGTCACGCATGACTACCATAGATGTTGAGGGAGAGGTGTGGACAACAACCCTGCCATAGCCTACTAGCACTCCCGCCGTGGCTCAAACTATAGGTTAACGTTTACCTAGTTTGAGAGGACCCACGATGTCGTGAGGGCAGATTGCGATAGTCGCTCATGATGATTCTAAGGGGCACGCAATAAGGCTGGGGCCTTATTCCTTAGAGGCCCTTAGTCTCCCACGAGTTCACCTGGCGGAGTATTGACTCCAAGGGTTTTTTATTTCTACCAAGTCAGTCAAGAGGAAAGTGACACCCTTGGAGCACGTAGTGCGTCTTGAAGGGCACGTCGCACAAGGGAATAGATGAGGCGAGTGGCACCCTTAGAGAACCTAATGCATCCTGAAGGGCACATCGCGTTATTTTGATAAATGAATGAACCTAGACGGCCTTAGGATGAACAATGTGATAAGAATTTTTAAAAACATTTTCCCTAATAAAATGTCGCCCATCACGAAAATTAAGGTCTAGGTCTAAATCATGCTAGTGGTAAAATTTATCCTTTTTATTAAAAAAAAAATTATATATAAAATTAAATTAAAAACAAGATAAATAAAGAGTATGCTCTTCATTAAATCTTGTAATATAGAGGCAGTAAGAAATTTAATTTATTCAAGAAAAAAATTGTGTTGGAATAAAATAAAAAAAAAGGGAATTAATTGTTTTATTATTTTTGATAATTTAAAATATACTAATTCAATGAGAAAAGGGAAAAAGGGTTAATTTCCACACCTTCCTTTTTGAGTTCTAATTAAAAATGGGAAATAGGGAAAATCTAAAATATTAGGAAACTAGGAAAAGAGGTAGACATAAAAGGGAAAAAGGGAACATAAGGGAAAAAGCGGAAAGTCAAACTTAGTAAAGTATCTACCATTTAAGAGCTTTCTAATTTAAACTAAACTAGCAATTTAATAATGTAGAAAGCCATTAAAACCTGTAAGAGAATTTGGGGACACCTAGGAATGATTCTAGGAGTAACTCTAGGTGGGTGAGGGAAATAAAGATAATTAATTAATTAAATAAATTAATTTATGGAGGAATGAAGGGGATGGGTGACACTTGTACGGGGAGGAATTTTTAGGAATTAAATTTTAAAAACTTAATTAAACGATATTTTAGGAAAGCAAGGAACCACAAAACTCTATATAATGAAGGGAGGAGATGGAGGTTGGATCTCTTTTGTTTTGCGTAATGTTACACTGTAGAAATATCTACTTGACTGACTTAACTTGTGGGAGTTGGGATACCCATCTCGATGAGGAGTGGTAGCTTGGCCTTGTGAGGCAAGCTGGGAGCTAGTCGAAATCTTTGGATAGTGAGTGTGTGGCCCCTTTGTGGCTTTTGGGGCTGAGGAGAAAGAAGAGTACCCCTAGCATTGGCTGGGAGGTACCAGTGAAGTATCGTCGATCGACACGCGGTAGTTGCAAGCGACATGCAGGATGTCCACTCTGAACAGGCAACGGTACGCTTTCTTCATTTTGTAAGGTAAATTGTTTTAGAACTTATGCTTGAATCTGCATTTTTACTTGGGTAAGTGAATTGATTGTTTAGATGGTTTTCTGAAATTTTCTTAGCCTAGCTCGATGATAGATTGACTCCCATGGCTTCATTTCCCCACACGTCTTGACCACCTTGCTGTGTTGATTGTGACCTTCGTGGTTGTTTAGCCTTCATCCCTAGCTCACCAGTCCTCGCCTGAGCAGTCGGTTAGAAGCCTGATCTATGGTCATCGCCTTAGCGTTAAAAGACCTATGGATCTCAATGCCCTGCTTTTCTATGCGAGGATGATGAGCAAAGGATGAACCTGTTAGCTGACTACCCTTGATGTTTGTCCTTGGCTGATTGTTGATTCCGCCATCTGGCAACGACCTCTGTGTGTGGATTATCTGGTGGCCTGGTTGGTTTTCTCTATGCCTTGACTGATAGAACCCCTACAATCATTCAATGACCCTTCCCATTGGATCCTTTCGGTTCTCTTATTGTTGTCTGCTTTTTGTATTGGTATTCTGGCAATGGAAAACGAGTTGATTCATGTCTGCATTTTTGTATTTGTATTATGGCAATGGAAAAACGAGTTGATTCATGTCTGCATTTTTGTATTGGTATTCTGGCAATGGAAAACGAGTTGATTCATGTCTGCATTTTTGTATTTGCATTCTGGAAATGGAAAAACGAGTTGATTCATGTCTGCATTTTTGTATTGATATTCTGGCAATGGAAAATGAGTTGATTCATGTCTGCATTTTTGGATTGGTATTCTGTCAATGGAAAAACAATTAAATTCTCTGTTTGCGTTTTACATTTGGTACCCTGGTAAGAAAGACAAAAACGTTTTTGTTTTCCTGTATGCGTTGGCATTGGCATCCTGGTAGTGAAAAGGGGAAACCTCGGTTTATTCATCCCTCTCAAGGTTGCATTTTGTTTTTACTTTTGGGGCGATTTTCCCCTTGAAGAAGACTGTCTCTTGCACTTAAGATTTTTTGTTTGATTACCTTTGTTGCCTGGCAATTTCTCCCCTCTCAAGTTTGCATTTCGTTTTTACTTTTGGGGTGATTTTCCCCTTGAAGAAGACTGTGTTTTACCAAAAAAAACATTTACTGCTAATTGATGCCTTGTTTCCTGGTGATTTTCAAATTAAATGTGACTGTGTTTGCTGCCTTAAAGACTTCGATTTGCCATTAAAAGGGTAGCCTACGTCTTATTGTTATGTAGCACAACGATTTGCCATTTAAAAATGTGACTAACTTGCTGTAATTACCCACGATTTTGCCTTTAGAATGTTGTCGGAGCTTGTTGTAATTACCCACGATTTTGCCTTTAGAACGTTGTCGGAGCTTGCTGTAATTACCCATGATTTTGCCTTTAGAATGTTGTCGGAGCTTGTTGTAATTACCCACAATTTTTCCTTTAGAATGTTGCTGGAGCTTGCTATAATTAGCCACGATTTTTCCTTTAGACTGTTGCTAGAGCTTGCTGTAATTACCCATGATTTTTTCCTTTAGAATGTTGACTGAGCTTGTTGGAATGACCATGAATTTACGAGAACAATTGTTACAATTAATTGCCTTGTTTTTTTTTGTTTTTTTTTTTTTGGTACTGGGGGAATCAGCAACTGGCGGTTCTCGTACTCTCGTGACATCGGGTTGATCCCCGTCGGCTACCACTATAACCCTAGGTGCAACCACCCAGCCCGCAAGAATGGTGCACGAGTAAATTCGGGTGAGAATCGAACATGAGACTTCATTTTTACAAATTTCCTTCCATTTACATGACACTTTCCAATCCGTCTACACCCGTGCGGGCCAGTTAATTGCCTTGTTAATTGAAATGTTAAATGCTATATTAATTGCCTCACTAATTTCCAGAACAATTGCTACAACACTGTGAATGGTCAGCAGATTCCTACTTATTGATTAAATGCCGCAGCGAGTTAAATGGTTAATAGTTATGTAAATTGCCTTGTTATTGCGCTATTAATCGTTATGTTAACCGTCATATAAATTTCCTTGCCACTGTTATATTAATTGTTATGTTAACTAACATGATAATCGCCTTGTTAGTGTTATATTACTTGTTATGAAAATAGTCATGCAAACTACCCTGTTATTGCTAAATTAATTGTTATGTTAATCATTATGTTAAATGCCTTGTTAACTGCTATAATAAATTGTTATGTAACATATATGTAATTACCTTGTTGATTTTCTACAACAATGTTATTAGCTGTCAGTTTCCTCCTCAATGATAATAAACAACTAGTGTGGTTAGTTCAGTCATTATAGCTAGACTAATGGTGAGGTTTAACTGTTCATAAGTGCTAATGGTAGCACTCCACTTTAAGAATGTTAATGTTGTTATTCAAGTTTATGGCTAGTTGGATGGGGATTCAGATTAATATAGAATTTTCCATTTAGGTTGTAATAAATATTAAAATTAGTATGGTGAGTAAAGACTAGATTGCAAATTTTAGACTTGTTAAATTAGGTATGTAATTGTTGTTAGTTGGATTTATAGATATCACCTAATTGGTAACTCAGACTCGCTAAATTTGAGTCGTAATTCATGTTAAGTTCAGTTGGAACTCGTTGACTAATGGAATTTAGACTGGTTAATTGATCTATAATTAACGCCAATTTTTATCATAGATATTGACCATTTAGCCTTGATTAATGGTTGGGTTGTTTACAAAGTCATTTTTAGCTTGTGCATCCCGTTGAGGGTGTTGTTGTTCATTTTAATTAATGTTTGTACTTGGTTTTGTAAACATTTAATGTTCTTGGTTTGCTAACAGTAAGGGTTCTAGTTACTTGTGTAATTAATTTTGGGTTCGTGGGGTTGTTAGGATGATTTTCCTTAGCTTAGTAGGCTTGGTCTGCTTGTGTCGGGCGGGATGTAGACACCTCCTTGTTCCTCAGAATAGACGCCAGCCTTGAGACCTTAAATGGTCAAAATCGATGGGAACCTGGGCTTGCGCATTGCTTATGTGTCCTGGAGGTCCTAACCATTGCAGGGTAGGACGGACGGGTAGTCATTCTTATTCTTCGTTAGTTGAATGGCGTACATTGATTCCAGGTGCTTGATGTTCTTTTATGTTAGGTTGTTATGTTGTTGTTGCATGAGTTGCATGCATTGTGCTTGTCGTCGTGTTGCAATGTTGAGTATAATGTCATTATTACCTTCCTACACACACACAAAAAAAAAAAAAAATTGCACTTGTTATGTGAGGCTTGTTGTCGTAACGAAATGGGAGGTTCGTTACATTTTGGCAAAGTGACCCTCATACTAATAAACAAAACCATGAATAAAATAAAATAACCTTTCATCAACCCTTGTAGTCAAACTCATTAACTACTATCATGGATATTGAAGCTCCAATATGCATAACTTCTGATTTGCATTGTAAGTGTTCAATTGGTTCTTCTAAAGAGAAATGGTGATGGAAATCACATCATTGAAAAAGAACAAAGCCTTGAAGCTCCAAACATATTCCATTTGTAATGAGATGTCATGAGATGGAGGATCAATGGCATAGTGAGGAAAAATATATCCTTTATGGTATTTATTATGAGTTCAACTTCATCTCAATATTACAAAATGATGGGTATCAAGTCCTAAAATGAAATATTACACTTACTAATTTGTTTGAACATTTCTCTAGTTTGTGAATGGTTTCCACAAAGAAAATGTTGCAAGTCCTTCAATTTCTATTGTGTAAAACCCATATGAAGAATGTCATTCAAAACTACTATTGTTGCAATATTAGGTCCATTATCCTTAATCATCATTTCTTCTTGTTTGGCCATCTTGAAATTTTGTAGTTGTGACACACTATGTGAAATCATAATAGACTTGATAGAATATATATGAATCACATCCATAGGAACAAGTTGTACCATAGCTGTAGTTTGAAAATTAATAACTTGACCAATTAATTCCATTGAAGAGTTCAATTTCATATTGGTTATATATCATCCTTAGCCAACTAAAATCTTTGATACATCATCTCAAATTCTAGTTAATGTATGACTTCAACCTGCTAACACTCTTTCCAATACCATCTTCTAGGATAAGAAATTGCTTGATAAGTCTCACATTTCAACAGTCCTCTCATCATGTATCTTGAAAAAATTTACACCATCTAAAATAGATCGACATTTTCTTCTCATTCCCATTGTGACATCGTCAACAAAAACCTAATCAAGATCCCTTTGAAATACCTCTACTCTAAATTCACTTATTTCTTGAAAATTCAGGAAACGTTTTTAGAATTACAACATATGTCTCCTACTAGGGGGTGATGCTTCCCTATGATGCATCAAGAACCGTACACATATTCCCTATGCCATTGCGCATAGAGACATTCTTCATTCGAAGATCCAACTTTCATGTTTTGTTGCTTAAAAAACAATAAAAAACTAAATGCTCAAGGGTGAGATTATTTATGTACAACCCTGTTTCCCTTACTTCAATATAAAAAAAAAAAAAACTAATGAAATCAAATAACGAATGAATCCACACAAACATGTTATAGATCTCCCATTAGGTTTACCCTAGCGCCTCATATTTGACTAGAGTAAAGAGATTTTGAGTTATTTGCACTGGAAATTTGGTTTCTCATTCAATATGCTTTTGAGAGCTAAGCATACATTCTACTAGTGACATAAGGCTACACTTCTGAAAAATTGGTCCATCCAAACCTCCACAAAATCACATCTTTTTTTTATTTGGATATGACCAAAGACACCAAATGGAACTGCAACATACTTAGGATGTGAAATGATTCTAACCCCCATTACATTGATTTTCTCCATTTCACTGAAATTAGTTAAGTGGTGGTATTTCCAATGTGTTACATTCTCTTTTTCATCACAGATTGTAAGATGAAAGAGGAACAAATTTATCACTCTTTATCTAGCAATAATTCCCAAGTCATTATACTGATCATCTTCTTTCTTATATGAAAATTTATCCATGATGAAAATAAGTCCCGGAGAATACAAATTTTCATCCAATTTTCTTACATGCACAATTATTCTCCTCTCTTTTTCTTGTTCTTCACTAACAATATAGATGATAATGCCACAACAACTTGAAGGGTTTGAGTCACTTACAATGACCTTTTCTTCACTTTCTTTGTTGCTGGCCAACACTTTCATTTTCAATTCCCTTGTAAGATTTCAACCAAGCTATCATATTCAATGTATTGATAGTTTAAAATCACCATTGTTATATTTGTTTCATGAATAACAATATGTTGGTTATTAGTATGCACATTATCAATGACATGGTATAAAAATATTTCAAACTAGAAATCACCCAGTTCTATTAGTTATGGGTTGAGCCTCACAAGTCAGTTATTTTTGAAGATTAAATTGAATGAATTTGTCAATATAGTCAATATCTACCAAATAGTTACAAGAATAATATTCTCCATGTATTTTACCTATTCATTCTTCAAAACCCTATGGGGTGTCTACTTCACTTGCTACCCCTTCTTCAAGTTCCATACCTTCCTCATTGTCATCATTAAGTATGATAAAAAGTTCAATGATTTCTCTATGAAACTTAGAGTCATGGACAAAAAAAATAGGCACATTTAGAATCTCCCAATGTTTGGCTCGATTGTTTTCTATGGATGGTCTTTTCCTCTTGTGATTTTTGGAAACTATTCCATGCACACTATTGTGCATGCTCATCTTCACATTTTTTTCAAATTTGTTCTTTTGCATCACAACCATGGGGAAAAGGCAATAACAATACAACATTATTACACTGATTAACACATGCCAAGTTCCTTATATATTCATTTAATACTCCTTCATATTTATAAACATGAGGAAATGACAAGGATACATCAATATTCTCAACTACATCATCACACACAAACCTTTTGTATCATCACTTGTAATATCAAGATGTAATTGTTTGTCTCCAGATTCTACTTGGACATCCATGCTTTTTTTCTTACCAATAATTTCAAATTTCTCTTGAGAGTGCTTATTTTTTTCTTCTATAATAGGAGGAAGTATTACATTCTCATTTACATTGCTACCCTTAGATATATTTTCTTGACACTTGTCAATAAATTCTCTTTCATCTTTTCTGATTTTATGATTCAAGATTTTGGAAGAAAAGTTTATGTCTTCATCTCTTTGAATATTTTCATTAACATATTCATAATTACACATTTTATATGCCTCATGACTATTACAATAATGAGAAGAAGATAAAAACAAACCGACACTATTAAACTCATTATTACATACCAATTTTTTCATATCCTTAGAGAATAGATGCATTTCTTGGGTTTCTTGGATAGTGTTTTCTTTCTATTGTTCTGGGACAAAATTTCTTCATTATATTTTGGACTAGTAGCTTGCACATTCATGTATAGATTTTTATGTTTTGGAGCAGGTGCAAGTGATAGTTATTCTTTTATATCATCAAGTTCATATTCATAATCATTGGTGTGGAATATATCTTCTTGAAATATGATAGTAAATTATTTATTCTTTTCATCGACACAATGATTGTGCTTTTCCATCTCTTTGTCACAACAACATTCTAGGAGAACGTTAGGTGGAAAAAAAATATTACAATATGCATAAAATATTGAATGAAAATATTGTAGTGATGAAATCATGGAAGTAGGAAGACCTTTGTACCACTTTCTTGCATCTCTCTCTAAAGATTTCATGAACAAATTCATCAAGACATCTTCTGGAAAAGCCAAAGTTCTTAGAAACAAAGATGAAAATACTTCAAATGTTTTGCAGGGTTATCATTGTCATCTCCCCAAAACTAAGGAATGCACTCTTCACATTTTTCCCTATCAGGTATAACATTTGGAAAACCAAGTGTAGCATAGAAATTTAATGGAGCATACCTTACAACTACCCTTAAATCACATGAGTTATCCATGGACACAATATGATTTTTTCAAAGTGTGGAGTCACCAGGTGAAATATTTGATATAAATATATTCTTGAAAATAACCTCGTCTCCTTTTGTTATGCTCATTTTCACCACCAGGTAACATAATCTATTCCTTTTTCATTTTCTAGGGAAAGAAATATTTGAACTTCAATCCTAGGAAATGATGCAAAATGGATGTTGCTCCTCAGGTTTTTATTGGTGAGTGAACAATGCTAAGGCACCCTATGGAGGATTTGGAAAATGTCCCCACTTTAGGCCTCAAGATAGCTCTTGGGACAGAGGGGGTAACCCTTAGAAATTCACAAAGATAGCTATTAAGAGTCACCTCACAATTTAAGACTAGATTTCAATGGTTGTAAGAAAATATAATCACAAAAGAAGAATGAAAATTGAACACAAGAAATCCAACTAAACCCTCATACTAGAGCCTTTCCATTGGGCACCTTTATCCCACATTGAAAACACATATTGTTGAGATGATAGAATATACAGATAAATTTAAAAGAATAAGTATTTCTCAAGTACTAGTGGGAATGGCATGGAAATCCTTGGGATTGAGGAACATACAAGAATATCAAAATGGATAATGAAGTTGGTAGTCCTTATCATTATGTTAATAAATAAAACATATCAGGAATATCTAGATGAGTCTAATAGTATGCAAGAAAACATATTGGTCATATTCACCTGAAACCCATAATTCAGTAGAAGCTATAAAGTGTAAATCATTTTTACTTCAAAGGAGGGAATTCCTTATTGATAACAGGAAGTGATATACATTGTACCCATCTCAAATCATTTAAAGAAAAATACCCAAATCATAATCTTCAAAACCAGTCAATAAAAGACACCTAGAATAACATGCATTTGCACTGAGTTGTTGTTTGACATAATATTCAAAGAAATTCACAAAGACAAAATTGGGAGAAAGTATACAATGTTAATATTCATAACTTGAACAAAATCATCCATGCTTTCATATCTAGTTGAGAGAAAATTTATTGATATACAAAGAGAGATACATAAACAGAGAGAGAGAGAGAGAGAGAGAGAGAGAGAGAGAGAGAGAGAGAGAGAGAGAGAGAGAGAAATATAATCTACTAAGAAGATGATGAATCCTATGGCTAGTTCCTTGATCTACTACAAAAATAATGGCCCTGTGGGAGCTTGAGCAGTTCATCCTATTTGGTACAAAAAATTCCGTAAGTCTCGTCTTCTCCAATGTTTCCTTTTATCCTTTCTTGTGTGCTAATTTCTATCCTTCATTTGTGCAACCAAATTCGAAATTTATAAAGAAGGTTGAGGTGATTTGGAGTGAATCGATACTTCCAAGAACTTGATGTCCCACCTTTTCCATAAGATAAGGGAATTTTTGGTTATTTAATCTATAACAATATTTTTTGTTATCATAGTCCATAGCCTACCACATTTTTCCAAAACATGAACATTTTTTAATGCTTCTGCTAATCTCTCCATGAATTTTGCAAAGAAATATTTAAATTGTTTCTAGAATACCACCACTTTTCAATGTGGAATGGAGGTATGTCATCCATCTTAAATATTACTTGAAGATGTTGAACCTTATTAAAAATCCATCTATCTCACAAAATTACCAATTTTTATGCTTTCTATAACATGGGAAGTAGTTGGACCACAAGATCCTCTTTAATCAACTGTGTCGTCTTTTCCATATCAAATCTAGTTCTAGTAAGAGGACCATAAAATTTGAGGTTCAATACCATAGTTATCTTTGGAAAAAGCATCTACACCATTAAAACTGAGATCATGAAGACACACAATGGTGACATAATGTTTCCCTTTGGTTTGATGACATTCATTTTCCATACTTGTATGTCCACCTCTAAGTCTAACATCGAGAGCTAAAATTGGAGGTTATTGTGTTACCTATTTTCCATTTCATAATATAATTTCCCACACTTAATATAAAACAATTTTTATTGCTAACTCCTATAGTTAGTTCATAATTTATTCCTCATGTTCTTCGCCCACCTATTTATCTTTAATTAATAGTAGATACCTTTATCAAAGAAATCCCAATCCATGATCAATGAACTAGGGTGAACACACAAGGGCCTTTATGTAGTCAACTATTGATTTCATCTTAGCAACCATTCTTATTGGGCATGGGATGATTTAGTTGGACTATGGAATCAATTAGTGTAGTGTTCATGTAACCTTCAGGTCAAGTTCCTTCACCTCATCAGTTCATTTGGGTGACTTTGTGATTCCATTTTATCATTGTAAAAATGGATTATTCCTTTCCTTTTCAGATCTCATTGGAAGACATGGGGAAAGGATAGCTAATGCATGAACCATGGTCAGGATTAGAAAATTGTAACAACCCCTCCGTTACGACCACAAACGATGTACATTTGTTTTTTTTTCTTTAATGTTAGGGTAATGGAATTATCATGACATGATTATAACATCAAAAAATCAACACGACAACATAAAAAGACATTACCATCTACACGCCATCTAAATAAATGACAATACCAGGCCAACACATTAATATTATAACAACAACACAAAACATAAATAACGATGTAGTTTAGCACATCACAACCAACTGAAGAGTAAAACAAATAATGATCAACCAGACACTGAACATTAAATTAACTACCCTCCTAACCTATCCTGCATGGTTAGAACCTCTAGGACACGTAAGCAACACTCAAGCCCAGGATTCATTCGATTGAATTTGACCACTCAAGGTCTCAGGGTTGGCGACTTTTTTGAGGCACAAGGAAACATCTAATTCCCTTAACAAAAATTATATTCTAAAATCAAGACTAAACTTCGAAGTTTAACAACTAAAAATAAATCCTCTGATCCAAGGATCTAACAAATCAAAATTTTATGATCTACTTAAAAATATCATTTTGAGTCTAAGAATTCTACTAGTGTCTTAACAACTTTCAACAAAACTCATCACGCTACTTTATAAGATTGGCACCATTCGATCTTTAAACATTTATAGGCATAGGTGTTGATTTTCATTATTCAAAATTCAAATGCCTAAAAAAAGGGGATTTGAATAAATTTTATTTTAAAATCCAAAAGAATATCAATCAATTCAACACTTGTGATTATATTAATAAACTCAATGATGTCTAATCATTTAAGAATTCTTTTTACTAGTTACTTTATTAAATATATCTAAGTTGATAATATTTATTTCCAATCCTAAGGACTCTAAAGACTCCTTCTAAAATTTTATTTAGGAGTTTTAATTTAATTTCTTCTTCCATAAAAGATTATTTATTTAGTTCATTAATTCACTCTAGACATCCTTAAATCATTTTCCTTCCATTCTAAGTGTATTTACTAGGTCCTTTGATGTGTCCACATAAAGGGTTTCTAATTAGAACTTATATAATAGAAACTTTTATCATTGAAAAAGGTTTAAAACATCCTTTACAAATCCAATATAGTTTACTATTCCTAAGGATAGTAATATGTTCAGAACAATAAAATCAACACAACAATGATGTTATTTAAAATCCTACGTATCATTCTTAACACACTGAATGCCATCCATTACAAGTTTTAGTTTATCTCAAAGTTAAATTGTGTAAACAAACTTCATATTCGAGGGAAGATTAGCTTGGCGCTCAATGGAATACTTAAAGTATTAATTTGTTATTAATCACCTTATAATAATCCAATTGTAGCCTTACTTTGTTAACGCATTCTCAGTGCATAACAAACTATTTATTTAAGGGATAGATAACACTAGTCAATTTCATTTACATTGTTATGTGAATATTCCACGCCCGGTTGAAGTGTAGAGTTACAGTGTCATCAAATAGAGAAGAAAACTCAACTGATAATTGTACAACAACCTACGACACACTGTAGTGACAAATTAGAGATTGCACATAATCTCAATAGTGATTATGTCAACTCCGATTTGATAGTATAATATTATTACAATGACACTATTCTCCTATAATCCCGGTTTACAATCCGATAAAGTGTAGTTCTCATTAATCATTGAAACTCACAACAATTATTCACGTCGTCCATGAAAATCTCATACTACGGATTTTAGATATGTTGTGCATTGACTTAAACAAATACCAAATCCGGATTAAAATGAATTTACACAAAGACCCTCGAAATTTCAAGTTTCGACAATGCAATTTAAAAATAGAGCCCACTCAAGTTCAAATAAGGTACAACCACTAAATTTCGGCGACCGTTACGATATTAACTTCAAGTTTACCAATTAAATGTATGGAGACTTTAACAATCTAAAATATAATGTAAAATATGGTTGTCAACGACCATACAATTCTAAGATCTTCGATCTACATTCACTTGAAGGTACCCAAACGAAATTTAAAATTCGGGGATGATAATTTAGTTGACAACATTATAAATCTTTCTCTATTTCTAAGTAGTGGATTAATATAGCAGCTACCAAGTGCTTTGTCCGAGATTATGATTGAATAAAAAGGATATTGCGGGGAATGAAGTAAAAATAAATCGCAGCAAAACGAAATCACAACAAGAAATTCACAGAGATCTGAAGCAATGCAAAGAATATCGTTGTTGTTTGTCGAGGTAAAGGTTGAGGTACAGGCCGAGGACTCCACGCAAACAAAAGAAAGGGGTAGCACATAAACATTGAGAAAAAAGGGAAAATTAAAACCAAAATGCAAAGAGTAAAATTGACATTAAACGCAGAGCAATGAAGAGAAATTTTCGTTGTACAAGCAATTGATTGGCTGGAAAAAATAAAACAAATTGCAGAGGTTAAGGAGGGAATAAATGCTCAGGAGAGGATCCTTACTGGGCAGAGAAAGAATCCTACAGTTATTATCAATGCACAGAAAAGCAGGGTATTTGAATCTAAGTCCTTAACACCGGAGTCAAACACAGTCGATTCGGCTCTTGGCCAACTACTCAGGCATGAACTAATAACTTAAAGGATAAGGGACATAATATAAAAAAACAAATTCTCCTTGTATTAAACACAATAAAAAAAATGCAGAGAAGTCATTTACATTCAGAGTTTGGCTTCGCCATTGGATGTCAAAGCAAAGGTACAGTGAGCATAAGGATGGGATAACTTTGAATTCTATAATCATAAAACGATGGGATCATCAAGACAAATTCGTTAAAAGATAAAAATGAAATCTCGGGATAGTATTACGCAAAAAAAAACAAAAAAATTAACAAAATAGAAGTACCTTAACTGAAGGCGTAGGAACATAAGTAAACTACCATTCAATACAAACATACACATGCATACCGTAGGCAACTGTGAATGCTTTGAAGTCATTGTCCTGCGTGCGCTCCGTCCATCTCCCGCTTTCCAACCGATGTGACCTCACTGGTACCTCCTAACCAGTGCTAGGGGTACTCTTCTCCCCCCTACGCCACCTGAGCCACAAGGGGGCCACACACACAATACCAGAGAATGATAGCACCCATCTCACCTCGCAAGGTCGAGTTACCAGTCGTCACTCGAGCTGGTTATCTCAACTCCCACAAGAGAAAGTTCAGTCAAGATGAAATTTCAACAGCGTAATGTTACACAAGTGTTATCACTGAAATTTTGTCTACACAGGGCGACAAGAACTCCGCATCATCAACATAACAATGAAGTCATTCATGGCACAGAATTAAGTTTACAGCATTCCAGAAGGGTCAAAAACTATACAGAAATTGAAAGACACTTCACATCAGTAAGGTGCACGCATATGCGCGGGAAAAGAACGTGTTGTGCGCGCTTAAGCGCCCGATGCGCGACTGTTCACATAAAAATCCGCGCACCTGATAATACGGCACATTAAATGCTTAAGTCGGCCTCCCGACCGCCAATAGACCTTCGCCCGAGATGATTTGACATATAGATCAGGGTCGGTCCTGCGAAAGCGGCGAATTAATGGCTTAAACAAACCCTAAACATCACCTTGTTTACACCGGAAGCTAGTTTCGTGACCGCTTGGAAAATGTTATAAATAACAGTGAAGGCTCATTGTTTCAGCAGAGAATTCCATGCAAAGTTATGCTGTCCAGATTCAGAGCTCAGTCCTCTTGACAAGCCATCAG
>ML813582.1:64771-76846 GCA_009831015.1 Picea engelmannii | reverse complement strand
ATCTAGTGCATTAACATTGTAGGCATTACATTACATTACAAATGGACATGGAATTACATTACATTCCCCATCAAAAGGGTGAATATCATGGTTTATCAAAACTATAGGCTCAAAAGCATTGATTCAGTGGAGAAGGTGGATGGCGATCAACATCCACCTGGATCAATCCTCCCCCCTTAAGAAGCAAAGGTCCCAATTGTGTCAAGTTCCCTTGGGAGATGGGGAAATTTTTATTGAATCTAAACTTTGGTGAGGTGCTTGCCTTGTTGAAGTAGTTGTCCTTCTTGTACTTGGCTTGTGTAAGGATGTCATGAAACTATTGGTGGAGGTGTTGGATTTGTTAAAAAAATATGGCTTTATGATCTACCTTGGTATAAGTGTGGGAGGACTCTATCAGTGAATATGAATCAAGAAGAGCTATTTCAATGTGCGTTAATGGTTGGAACCCCAAGCACACCTGAAAAGGGACATGTCCAATAGAGCTATGTTGAACATATGGAAGACTTTCAATATTTGGAAGGAAACATCTATAGATTGGACCATTGGGTAAGGGAGCACCGAGCACCAATTCAATGGAATGCAGGATGTGGTAGTGTAGAGGAACCCTCATAGGTGAAGCAAAAATATCTTCATGCTCCTCTACCATCTTGTCGACCTGCTTCTACTGGATAGAAAGGTCTTGGGCTGAGATTATATTGGTCTCAGTGACCTTCTATTGACCTTTTGAATGGATCGTGAAGAGGGAAAACTATGTGGTCTGAGATATTAATATGTGTCACTATTTTTCCAATATCAATGAAGTGACAGTAGTCAGAGATACCTCTGCTACCCTGTAGAGTTGTTACACATGATTTTGGTCATCTTGGTGATGTATTAACAATGGTACATTCAGGCTCCCAACAAGGACTTTTTGCTTGAAAAAAGTGGATCTTGTCTCATTCTAAAAACATATTTTCAAAGTAAGTTCGCAGGCTGCATATGGCCTAGGTTGTGAGAATCCCTCATTCTCGCAGGCCACCTTCATTTAGGGTGGAAAATTCTCATAGTTTTCTCCATACACAGGGTGCGAACCCGTTTTTAAGCTTGGAAAGGAGAAGAGGTCTCGAGGGTTCTAGAAGGGAATCTTCTAGAAAATGAGTTGGAATTCGTATGGTTGTGATTTTACTGACTTCTCATATTTGATGGGATCATCCTCATCCATGTAACCATCTCTCCTTCTCCTATATATTGAAAGGTTTCTCATGGAAAAGGTTAAGAAAGATTAATTGAAGAATTGGTGAAGGAATTGTGTGAAGAACCCTGCTTAGATAGAATCTTGGAGACTCTAGTTGGTCTATCAAGAGGAATTGGATCTTCTCCATACAAGTATAGAGAAAGTGTGTGTGTTGGAACCAAGGGTCACTGAAAGGAAGCTTGCGACACCAAGGAGATCAGGTTGTATCTTCTACTTTCAATTAATATGATACAACGACATGTCCCTTTCCCATAAAGTCACTCTTACTTTATTGTGTAATTCCTTGATCATATGCATAAGTTGAAGTTGAATACATTTTACTATCTTCACTTTGGTTGGTTTGTGTTGTCTTATACTTGACCTCATGAGAGCACCGGAGCGAAGCAGGAGCAACAGAGACCTAGGGAAGCGATATAAAGGTATGTCACTTATTCCTCCCTATTAGTAGATTCAATGATTACAACTTAGGGAAAGATTCGTGTCCTGTCCTGTTTTGTTCTATATCCAGGTGGATCTAGGGAGATATGTTAGTGTCCACACCTAGTGATGAGTCCGATAGCAAAATTGGCGACTCCACTGGGGATGCAACCCATTTTTTAGTTGTTTTTGGTGTTTTTCCTTGGCCATTTTCTCTTGCCTTACCTTTTTTCATTTCTATCAATCTTTGAGTCTTTAGGGGACTCCGACAAACTCTCTGGGTCCAGAATTCCCTTCAATTTTTTTTTCCTTTTTCCAAATTTTGCCTAGTTTCATGCCTTCTCACACTGAACCCTTCTTTTGCTTGCGAGAACTACTGGAGTTCGCACCCTACTGTGCAGTCCAGTGCGAACCTCTCACACTCTGCTTGTGGATAGCCTGCGAGAATGCTCCATTCTCGCACTGTACACCATTGCTTGTCTGCGTACCCATTTTGCAAAACTTTGGGATTAAGGTTTTTGTATGCTTAGATACCCAGATTTGTATGTGTGTCTGAAGAGAACTTCTCGGGCCACTGATTGATTGTTTCTTGACTTCGAATTTTGTGAACGATCAATATTCGAAAATCAAAGACTCTTCTTGTTTATTTTTTCTCAACTGTCATTTCTTGACCTTTTCTTAGCAAGGATATAATCTCTGATCCTGGAATCTGAGTACTTGTTTGGTTGGGAGCTGGTAATCGGTTTAAAAGTTGGGATTAATTGTCTTTCTCAATTGCTCATTACTTGGAAAATGGTTACCCTCATGCATTTGAAAAGACTAGTCTTTTCTACTTGTTATTCTTGTCTTCATTGAAAGATTGGTTTGGGTTTTTGGTGTATATTGCTTTTCATTAGTTGCTGGCTTTTCTTAGTTCCACCACCGTCGTGTGGTTTCTTTTGAAAATTAAAAAACATTTTTCTTTTTAAAAACAAATTTTTATCTCGAAAATATTGGCATTCAATTGTTGAAATGAAACAAATAGAGAATTGGCATTGTTCATGATTCGTTGATATTGCATTTTAAAGAAGATTGTATATCGTAGTTCAAGATTGTTCCAGAAAACTCCTCTTTCCCTCTTGTAAATAGGATTCATCGAAAAAGAATTGATATCTTTCATTCCTATCTATGCATTGTTGGGTCAGAGTCTCACACAACATCAGTTTCATTTCTGTCTCCTTTGAGTAACAACAACCTTTAATAATATTGTGCGAATTTTAAAATTCAACTAGTAACTCTTTTCTAGGACTCTATTACACCAACATTAGCTAGGCTAGAGCTTTGGAATAGGCAAAGAGATACACTCACCAAAGCACAAAACACACAATAACATCTTGTGGTAAGGAGTGTCAAATTCCATTTGCAACATTTTGTCTTGGGAAGCCCTTCTCACACAAGGGTCAAACCCGAGGTCGCATTGATATTGACAGAGTTACTCACCCTGCTTTGTTGATATCAGTGTAGATATTGCACGTATTACGGGGGTCGCTTGGAGGTATACCCACAATGATGAGTGGAAGCCTCTCAAGCTGATTTCGGGCTAAATACCCTACCCTTGCATGTGGATCGGACTATCGACTGTCCCCCCAGGATTTATTATTGTTGGTGATAACCTTAGTGGCCTATATTCTTATGGTCTTACACAAGGTGACTGTGAAGGGGCAGGTCTTCACGGTACCTGGAATCAACGTTGGCCAAAATCACTCAGGCTCCTTGGAGGGTATACCCACGATTATGTGTGGGAGCTTGCACCAGGGTGTAAGTCCGTTAAGTAGGTCGTCAACGTAACTTTTCCACCCTAGCCCAGCCCCTTCTTATCTTGTCGTTGTGACATTGGATTTCATCACCAACTAGTGACTTCGGAATTAGAAGGTCTTGTTTGCCTAGTTTTGCTTCCTAGATTTTTTACTAGCGCATGCTGTTTGTTTACCCAAGTTGACCATAGAATTTTCTTCGTAAGTTTTTAACTTGTTCACAATTGACCCTCCACATCGTCCACATAGAATGCAAGGCTTACCCCTAGAAAATATGGAAGGTTCTCAACCCTTTCCTACCAACTCACCGGAGGGCTCTCCTCAACAGAGTGAAGTCCAAGACGTCACCACTCCACAAGTGGAAAGAACTGACTCTCTAGAACGATTCCGAATTTCGAATTATCGAGAAGACTTTCGAATTCACCCTGACTCCGAGAGACATATTATGCGAGTGAATTCATCCAGAGACTTGGTTGTTTTGTCTTCTGGATCATCGACTGGACCTTTTCCAGGATCTGAGGGTCAAGATCCTTTTTGGGCTACTGGCATTTTTAGACGGGATCTCTTTGGCTCAGGAGTAGGCGTTGATATCACCATCTCACCTGCGCTACCTGAAACATCTGATCCAGATGCAATACCTTTTACTACTGCTTATTATTTTCCTGGTACAGAAGCTCTGCGAGCTGACCACATTTTGACTCTCCCTTTACAAATCGTCCATTACATAGATACTACGAGTCTTCACACTGGGATTACCGCGGCTAGCCAAGACCCTATTGGCACACCTATTTCGCCCATAGTCACTCCAACACTTCCACCTGGATACTGTACGTTGAATGCCTCTATTCCCGTTCCTATGCAAATCACATATGGAACTCCTGGTGGTCCCACTTCTTCTAGGCACTCTCCTCCCAGTTTCATTCCGACACTTCCTTTTCCCCCTTTTAGAGGACCTTTTCCATCCTCTATCGGTGGCGCTGATCCTAGTGGCACCATTTCGTCATTCACACCGAATTACCAGATTCCTGTTGGTGGACAATTTCACCAAGGAGGCCCAACTCAACCCCCCCTTGTAGGGAAAATCCCAATTGGAACACAACCCCCAATTGGCACACAACCCCCACCGACCCCACCCTATGGAAAAAACATACCTCCAGCCTTGGCCTAGTATTGGAACCATCTGATACAACATAATCCTTAATCGACTGGGGGAAACAACCTCAAGCTACATCCGTTATACCCCCTAGTATAGGCCAACCATATCCAGGTATGTCCAATCCTATTTGGGGCTCGAAGGCTCAACCCCACGCCCCCATTCAAGGGTACAACCCTATGAGTTACTTGCCTCCACAACAACCACCGAATCTGCCTGGATCTTTGCATTATATGCAGACTGCTTATGGTCCCACTAGTTTGTCGATGGGACTCCCTCCCCAAAGCCACCAGTACCCACATGTGAATAGAAAATTACCTTTCTTAGCCACCCTGGACCTCCCGGATCTGTCGAGGATTTTAAACGATCTGATCCGTCACTCTCCCCAATTTCCCGCTATACCGACCAAACTACCGTCTAACATCCCTAAATTCGATGGCAAAATGAGAGAGGACCTCAACAATCACGTCATGGCTTTTCACCTTTGGTTCTCATCCAACTCCTTGATGGATGAATTTATTCGCTTACACCTTTTTCAAAGGACTCTCACGGGTTCTGCCGCAAAGTGGTATATAGAATTACCACGAGATTTCTTCACTGACTTCAACACCCTCGCTATGGATTTCCTCACCCACTACCAGTTACCGATCTTCTATGAGACAGGGACCGATATTTTGAGTTCTTTCAAACAAACCAAAGCCACTCACATCTCTGGTCACATTCATGAATGGCGATGGCAACGACGTCTCATCAAACTCGAACTTCCCGATCAGTTGCTGGTAGAGTGGTTCACGAAATCATTTGTGAATGACATCGGTCATGACATCGCCATGGGTGGAGTTATCATGGAAGAATAGGCCATTAGTCATGCTCAATACCTTGACCTCGTTTACTCACAAATGGGTACTCTTTACGACTTACTCCCTGATGCGCCTCGTCCTTCTACTTCCGCTACTTCAACTACTCCCACTGCTTCTCATGCAGCTGACGGTGTGATTGGCACTTTCCATGCCCAACTGCATTCCATCCAAACCTCTAACAACAAACCCAAACCCACTTATTCTAATGTTCAAAATGCTCCATCTCCTACCCCTCCCACCGACAAGACTTCTGAGGTAAATGTTGTCCAATCCACCCGCACCGTTAAAAAACAAATCTAGAAAGGGAAAGGGAAAGAATAAGGAGGACAAAAATACTTCGCAAACAAAGAGAATCAAAACACCACTTGTTGACGATAGGGATAAGAGCAAACCTCGATACCCTTGTCTTATCTGTGGTGATGATCACTACACTAAGGATTGTCCACGACGCACTGAGGTTACTAAGTTCCTTCAAGGGACCATGAAACCACCCACTCCGACCGTATTGTCACAACCCTTCCCTTCTCAAAAACAGGCCCAACTGGTCATTCAAGACCAACGCTCCCCCTCTAATACATCCTATGTCTTAATGTGTGCAGGTGATTCAAAGAAAAATGACATAACACTTACCACTCGAGCCAAAGATTATTCTTCCGCTAAAGAGAAGGTTGATGATATACCTCCTTCATTGGTCCAACCATCTCCCATGACTCCACCTACCAACGGTCCTCTTCATCTCGAACGACCAAGCCTTGACACAGTCCTTTGCCCTCCTCCAAAGGGCGTCGTTTGGAAATCGAATTTCAATCCTCATGCTTTTGCTACCCATAACTACAACATTGTTGAAGATCTGGCCCAAGCACCATCCATGATGTTAGCCCTCGAAGTCCTTCAAATTTTTCCCATACAACGGAAGTCACTGTTGAAAGCTATCGGTGGAATCGACCCTACAGATACGAATTTAATTATTTTTGACTTGGAAGATCACATTCCAAGGTTACCTCCTCAACTCGCATTCCAAATACAAGTGATTGTCTCTGACAAAAACATTTGTAGAACTATTATCAACGAGGGTGCCTCGACGTGCATCATGTCTATTACCTACTGGAAAGCCATCGACTCTCCCTCTTTGACTGAATCCCATAACACACTTAAAGCCTTTAATGGCTCCAGTTTTAAGCCTTACGGTGTCCTCCCTTCACTGCCAATCATGTTAGAGGGAAAAATGGTCCACGTTGAAGTGGAAGTCTTCGACGCTCCTCTCAATTACAACCTCCTTCTCGTCCATAGCTGGATTGATTCCATGCACGCAGTTGTGTCGACTCTTTTTCGTGTTGTACGTTTCCCACATCAAGGAAAGGTAATTACCTTTGACCAATTAGCCTTCTTTAACTCGAATACATGCACTGGCAACGTACCATTTATTTCCAAACCCCCCCCCAGATACGAGAACGTAGGTGTGGGTCTTCTCAAAGACTCCTCGTTAATGGGTACCTTCCCCATCCCACCACCCAATGTTCCACATCCGTCTGTCGCTTCAATCAACATGATCTCCACCTCTATTCACTGAACCCCTGCGTCTGACGACCCATGGATGGTACCCAACCTCGACGATCATCTTCGTTATGACGATGAAATGGCTTTGAGTCCAGTCGAATCTGCCTATCAGGCCATTCAATCGGCAACCCCTTCTACACCCTCTCTTGGTGATTTATCTCCAGATCCTTTCCATATCATTTTTCCCACGGACAAGATGATTATGTCTATTATGGAAGACACCCCCTGGGATGATGGACATCATCGTTCCATCTTCTTCATGGAACAACACACCATCAAGAGGTACCAACGGATCTCGACCCCGTCGACCATTGTCATCATTTAAACCGTTCCCGAGTCCACACACGATGTGTTTTCTGAAGGGAAATTAAGCAATATCTCACCCACCATTCCCCTCGACATATCCATAAGACCTGGAATTGTAAAAAATGTGCATATCGGAGCTTCGTGTTCCCCTGACGAAATCGTCACCTACAAGTCATTTTTCAAATAATTTCGTGACATCTTCGCCTGGAGCTATGAAGAAATGCTGAGTATTGACCTCGACATTATGATACATGAGATTAAGACATACCCAGACACTAAACCCTTCCGGCAACGCCTTCGTCTAGTTCACCCACGTAAAGCGACCGCTATCAAGATTGAAGTCGAGAAACTTCTCAAAGCCATCTTTATTTACCCGGTGGCTCTCATTGACTGGGTTTCCAATCTTGTCCCGATTGACAAGAAACAAGGCACAATCTACGTGTGCATTCATTATAGGGATATTAACAAAGCATGTCCTAAAGACAACTTTCCTACCCCCTTCATCGACCAAATTGTCAACGATTGCGCTGGAAGTGAAATATTCTCTCTGATGGACAGTTTCTTCGGATATAATCAAATCAATATTGTTCCCAAGGACCAACACAAAACTGCTTTTATTTGTCTTTGGGGCACTTTTTCCTATTGGAAACTTCCTTTCGGTCTAAAAAACGCTGGCGCAACTTTTCAGCGCACTATGTCTTATTCCTTCTAGGATATCAAGCACATCGTGCAACCATATCTCGATGACTTACCCACTCATTCCATGCGTTGTATCGATCATCCAATACACCTTCGAGCTATTTTTCTTCCATGTCGATTTTACGATATACGTTTGAATCCTCACAAATGTGTTTTCTGTGTAGAATCTGACCGAATTCTAGGCTTTATTATTTCACATCAAGGGATTAGGGTAGATCCTTTAAAGGTCGAGGCAATTCTCAATCTCCCTCCTCCTTCTTCTCTTCTTCAGTTACAAAGTTTGCAAGGGAAAGAAAAATTTCTTCGTCGTTTCATCCCGAACTATGCCGAGATAACTCTTGGATTTATGCGACTACTCAAAAAGGGGTCTGAGTTCATATGGGATACCATCACAAACAAATATTTTGAAGCTCTAAAACTGTCACTGACACATGCTCTGCTTCTCTTCCCCCCCGATTAACGTTGCGATTATTTCCTCTACCTTGCAGCCTCGGATTACACCATCGCTATGGTTCTTTTCCAGGAGGATGATTCTCATGACGAACATGTTATCTATTACTTGATTCGAAGTCTAACGCCTACCAAAACCAAGTATTTACATGTTGAAAAACTGGCCTTGGTAGCCGTCCAGGCAGTCCAACGTTTTCGGCACTATATCCTCTCTCGCAAGACTACGGTAATTTCTAACTGCAACCCCATGCAACACATTCTCACCCGTCAACTGCTAGGGGGAAAATACTCCAAGTGGATCGTGATACTACAGGTGTTTGACTTAGAATTCGAACGTGCTAAGTCCAAGAAATCCTTATTTTTTTCCGAGTTGATATGCGACTTTCCCTACTCTGAAACGAAAAATGTAGCAGTCGATTCATTACCTGATGAATCCCTTTTCCTAATTATTTTCGATGATCTTTGGTATGGAGATATCATCATATATCTCCAAACCCATACTTTCTGGCCCAATTTGTCCAGTACTGAACGACGTCGAATACGCTACCAAGCCCGTCAGTATATTATCCTCGGTGATACTCTTTATCGTCGTGGGATTGACTCAGTTTTTTGACGCTGCCTCATGTTCGACGAAGCCGATAAATCCTTAAATGACTGCCATTCTGGAGCCTGTGGTGGTCATATGTCCGGGTATGCTACTGCCCAGAAGATCCTACGAGTAGGGTATTTTTGGCCTTCTTTATTTAATGACTGTATAATTGTCGTCCAAAAATGCCATGCTTGTCAGACCTACAACCATAAAATACGGTCACATCCTTCTCCTCTTCATCCTGTGGTCTCCGTCAGTCCCTTTGCGAAATGGGGTATCGATTTCATGACATGTCACCCCCACTCAACTAGGGGGCATGGATACATTATTGTAGCTGTAGATTATTTTACGAAATGGGCCGAGGCGATGCCGACATTTGACAATACCGGAAAGACCGCAACATTATTCATTTTCAATCACATCATAGCTCATTTTGGTGTTCCTCGATCTATCATCACTGATCATGGTGGTCACTTTAGAAACTTCATGATGCCCGAACTCACTGAAAAGTTGGGTCTTCACCATGAAAACTAAACACCCTATTACCCACAAGCCAATGACCAAGTCGAAGCAATTAACAAAGTCCTCATTACCATGCTTCAACGAATGATAGGGATTCACAAAACAAGTTGGCACACGATGTTGTTTTTAGCATTGTGGGATTACCAGACATCCATTAAGTCTGCTACCGGGTTTACACCATTTCGGTTAGTCTATGGTCTTGAACCCATCCTCCCGATTGAATGTGAGATATCCTCCCTGAAACTAGCCTTCGAACTCCTCCCAAACACTTATGTCGAGGAAGAACGTCTGTTGTATCTCATGCGATTAGATGAAACTTGTCGCGACGCCGCTCTAGTCATAGAAACCCAGAAGAAACATGTCAAGGCCCAATACGACAAACATGTCAAGCCTCGCATTTTCTCCGAAGGTGATATGGTTCTCCTTTACGAACAAGATCGGGACGTGCTAGGGGATGGAAAATTTGAAGCTATGTGGCGAGGTCCTTATATCGTTAAACAAGTTTTGGAGAAAGGAGCTTACGATTTAGTATATTATGACATTATCCCTTTGAGTGAACCCATAAATGGGTTGTACTTAAAGAAGTACTATGCCTAAGATCACCTGTGCATGAGTACTTTTATTTTATTGTATCATACTTCTTGTGTGTTACTGCAGTATGCTTTTTTCGTTATCTGGTCTCTGCCCTTATGTTACATTGTGTTTGGTTTCCAGATGTCGAAGTCTTCACTACCCTTCATTGGCTTAGCTGATGGCGCTAGCCGTAGTACTCAAAACCTTGCTTCTGCTGCTTGGGCAATTTACGCCCCTACAAACGAACTTATCACTCTACGAGGTGTGTGTCTCAGCCATGCAACCAACAATATTGCAGAGTATAGCGCCATTATCGAATTATTGATTGATGCTATCTCGCTCGGTATCTGTCACTTGGTTGTACGACTTGATTCACAGCTAGTAGTACTACAGTTAAGTAATGTCTATGCTATTCGAAGTCCTACTTTATTATGGGTATATTTACGAATTCGCCTCTTGGAACATTATTTTGATTATATTGAGTATCAACATATTTCTAGATGTCTAAATACATTAACTGATGCATTAGCTGACTATGTATTAGACAGACATTTGGGCCATTTATAAACCAATCACATCACATGCATCACACAACACAAGATAAGTCGGTAGAAGCCGTATATATGTATATAACGATCAAAAGTTTTTTACAAAAAGTTTATGTCCAAGGACCAAAATTTCAAAATATGAATCTTATAGCTTATACAAAGTAGCATCATGGATGACACTCATGATAACACACGACATCCCAGGCCACCCTACGAAGTATTCGGCCAATAGAATCTGACACACCCACAGTGTGGCGTTGATAACGCCGAGGGACCTCCCTGATAGTCATATCTGGAATGTCAGCAATCAACCCCTCCAAGTTTTTCTCCACTGCTTCATAGTCTTCAGGATTCCATCATGCTACTGGAGCCACCTCTCCTCACCGCTGAATAGGAGAAGTCCCTGGTGGTCTATATGGCCCCACATCTGTGCCATCAAAAGGAGATTTTTTTATTAGTCCTTAGACAAACATAAAAAAAAAATTATATGATAAAAATTACAAAAAAATTTAAAAGAAAAAAATGTGTACCTCTTACCTAGGTTACCCCACTGAGCATCCTCAGGTAGGGATAAATCTGAGTCCCCTCGGAAGTCCAACCTGGTGTAGGCGTAATCATCAACCATCAACATATGTGGCCGCAACCAGTCAAAGAACGAATCATTGTATTTGATGATAGGCCCAACTACATGTTGGGCCATGAGGTTTCACCACATTAGCATCCTCAGATCTTGTGGGGCTAGTAAACCCCACTCAACCTGTAAGCTCAACAAGGGGACTCTCTCAAGAAAGAAGGACACCAAAAGTGATCCGTACCAGAATTTCTTCAGGTTACCTCTCCTGCATTTTGTCAACTTCCTCTTCATACGGTGGAGAACTGTGTCTTCCCAGTTGAAGACTCGTGGCTTTGTACACTCGATGGTGTACTGGAAGTAGCTCTGGAGAGCCATGTGTGGAGCTACGCTCCCAGCCATGCATGCTATAGTGAACAAGATGGTTCACAGGGTCAAATCCTAGACCCTCCAGATAGCCACCTTGCATTTGCTTCTTTCTTCCTCTGGAACACAGTACTGGCGACAATACTCACTCATAGGGAGTCCGCCACCTCAGCTATCAGTGAAGCTAGCATGGTACCCACGTCGTGATAACTCTGCCAGAAAGTAGATATCCTTGATATCTAGGGTCAAGGTGTGGACTACCACATGAAACAACTATTGGTCCATGTCCCACATATGAACCAAGTACTCCAACAACCTGACTTGGGCTCTCATGCCCGGAATCCAGAAGAATTTCAAAAGCCCACAGTCTCAGATAGCAGCAATGGTACCCGGGTCATTCCTGACAATAGAACCATCTTCCTCATGCTCTCTTTCTT
>ML813581.1:61251-79760 GCA_009831015.1 Picea engelmannii | reverse complement strand
TTTCAGAGGGGGTTTTATAGTTGGCTCTAGTAAAATCTCATGTTGATCTGTCTCCTCCTTCTTTTGTTTCTTATTCTATTATTGTTGGTCTTTAGGGTGTAGGACCAAGCTAGACGCTTTAGCTTGTGCGGACTTTTTCTTGCTTTGTAAATGGAAGTCAGGGGTCTTCTCTATTTGACTGGCTGGTTCTGATGACATTTCTACAATTGTTTCAGGAACACTATCTGATTGACCACCTGGTTATGAGCCTTCTTTTCATCTTTTACTCCTTTGAACCGAGGTAGGACTTACTCTCTGGAATTGAGTGGTTGTCTTCCTTCTTGATATAATAGGTTCCCTTACGACATATTTTTTTGTCACTGATTTCTCAATGGGCTGAGATGAGCTAGGCATAGCAGTGTCTTCTTTACCTCCTGATGTCATTTTCTTGTCTTTCTTTGCCTTTCTGCTTGAGCCTTCACTGTGTGTCCCTGCCTCCCGTGTCTCGACCGATTTGGATTTTTCTTGAGAGAAAATCTGTTGGAGTAACTACTTCCAACTACCCCCTTGTGTTTTTAAAGCATGAACAACCAGAAGTTTGATTAAACCATGATGATGAAGGACAGTCTCAGGTTTCTTGGAAACTGACCTCACTCCTCTTTCCATTTTCTTTAAACTCGTCCATAAAAAGTGGGGAAAATTAATCTATGGTCCTCCCTCCAAATGTGATAAAAGCTTTAAATGATAAATGAAGGTCACAACATACCTTCCCTCGTAGGTGAGGAATTTCTACAGACTTATAAGAATCATCCAATATTCCTCTTTGATGTAGCTTCGAGGCATGCCCTTGGTCCAATCGGGGTTGTGATGTTCTAGCTTGAGGATTTTTTTACAGATCTTTTTGTCAACAATCACTCTCTTGAAGTATTTTTCTCCAGCCATCGGGAGACCCATAGCTTCTGCTATAGTGGCCTATGTAATTGTTAACTTCACATCCCCAAGCTTCACATTTTCTCCATCATATGTTTGCACAAAGACGAGAGAAATTCCCTCATGATGACCTTTAAATTTCTCCAAGAATGGCACTTACCCTGCCTATTCATATTTTTTCTTACAAGCCTGATATTCTGTTGTTTCTCTATACATTTGAAATATGGGCTCATGCTTGTCAACTCCCATGCTAGCTTAAACAATTCTCTCAGGTGGATAAAGCACGGACAAAGGATCGAGGGTTGAGTACCGGATGATAGATTATCGGTTGGGAAAAATATGCAAGGGATACGAAGGCATAGGGTGTCTATAGGCTGTGTGACAACAACGGTAAATAACGCTCATTTGGATGGCAGAGCCATCCAGAAGAGTGTTTATGAATGGAAGTGTAGATTACAATGGTCATGTCGATACTCATGATGATATGGTGAGGTAGGTTGGATCTACTAACGACTTCTAGATTCGTGGGAATCTTGGTGTCGGACGATATTCACGGAAGGATGTGGTCGTTATGATCAGGACTCGTGCATGTGAAATCGGTTGGGATCATTACTCGGTATGATGTGATTCATGGTTCATGTCGTCTCATATAGTATGGAAATGAATCATAAGTTTATGGGGTTTATTTACCAGATAGACAGAGGAAGTATGAGTTTGATCCGGTAAAAGACATCATGACTTTGCACTCTTGATATTTTGGAGGACGCTTCCTCCTCACGGGAGTGAGGTCTAATATTTCTACAGAGATTCATGACAAAACAGGGGTACGTAATGATACAAGAGCAATCAGATGTTCTAACTGCATATTTAGTCTAATTCCTTTAAATAACATGAAAAAAGTGTCTAATATGTATGTCCTAGCACTAATAATTAGACAGCAACTTGGAAACATGATGAAAGTTACCCATCATATTATTTCCAGTACTGGAACATCTAAGTACCGGATCGCATGGGCGCCGAGTTGAAATTGGTATGGGATCATCTGAGTACCGGATCACCTGTGTGTATAATTTGTAGTTGGTACGGGATCACCGGAGTACCGAATTACCTGAGTGTTGGATCACCTGTGTGTAAAATTGGTAATTAGTACCGGAATAGCGTAGGGTCCCTTCTTTTATACTGGATAGGATCTGGTACTGGATAGGCACAATGAGACGATTTGGTACAGGGGTGGCCCTTCGTACTGGATGAACATAGAGGTGATCATTGATGCGAGATAAGCACAAAAAAAAATTCTAGTGCTTAAAAATCTTGACACTGATTCTGGTGACAGTGATTTAAAGGAATAGCTAGTGATTTGTGGTCAAATTCGTCTGAAAAACCATGTAGTTGCCAAAGTTTATAGAGGAATAATACAGGAAATCTTTGTAATAGGAGGGTACTCTGTAATGACCAGTGACTGAGATGACATAACTCTTCTTCTTCTGGAACCAAGGTGACCATTCTTTTGCTAGCATTTCCTCTTTTATTACAATACAATAATAATCCTAACTACTACTTTTCTGTGGATTTTTATCGAGCCCGGATTAGTTAATGTTCGCCGGTATTTTCAATTTTACAGAGTCTAAAAAACTTAAAGGAAACTCTTTATACTGTCCCATGGATTTTTATCGAGCCCGGGCCTGTTCTTGCTCGCCGATATTTTCAATTTTAAAGAGTCTGAAAAACTTAAAGAAGACTCTCTATACTGTCCCGTGGATTTTTATCGAGCCTGGGCCAGTTCCTGCTCGCCGGTATTTTTAATTTTAAAGAGTATGAAAAAATTAAAGAAGACTCTCTCTGGTAACTGTCCTCCTTATTTGTTTATCTACATGGGAACACCACCAAATTTTTTATTTTTATTTTTTATTTTTATTTTTGCCTTTGTTAGTTACACCAAAAATAAAGAAAAACTTCATTGCATGACACACCTATGTACAGAAAATGAATTTATACAATTTGAACTTACTATGTGTTGGCAGCCAATTCACATTTTTCTACTGTCCTTATAAGCTGCCTACACCCGTGTTTTGCAAACCTTGATTTTCGTCGCAATTCTCAAATAAAACGACACTTTTATTTTTGCGCTATTTGCACACTTACCTTTCTTCTTGTTTTCACGACTGCAAGCGTGAAAACTTGGTTTTCGAAGTCACATTAAAATCATCACTGAATTTTTGTAGTCATTCTTGTCGATATGCCCATTGTGATTCCAATTTACTTATCACTATGCATTTGACAAGACTCCAAGGTCCTTATTCATTTGGCATTTTTATTTGTTAAATATGACTTCGTTTTACAAGATTGGGGTGATATTCTTTTAATCGAGTGGTTTGATTTGTATGTTCTTTGATCGATTCACTTGGCACATTGGCTTCTTAAAAACACATTTGTGTTGTGGCAAAACCCTTGGTATAAATCGTTTTATACAACACATAGTTCATATGGTCAAACCCATGGTATGATTTCATTTATTTCTTTGGTTTTGAAACTAAAACTATGGTTTGCGCAAATTTTTAATCCACTTACCATATATCCATTGGTTGATTGAAATGGCATAGTTTTTAACACATATGCATTGTGATATGCATAGCTAAAAGCGTTGGCGGTTGTATTTTGGGTAATCATTGTTCTGCATGGGCCGAAATAGCTCCACCACCTTCGTACGTTCTGTCATAAATGATTTCCCCCTATCCCGGGTCACTCCTAGTGTTTTCGGGTAAGCATGTGAGCATCCTACCCCTGCGTTTACTATGTTCAAACCCTAACCCCTGCACCATGCTCACCGTGTGCTCCTCTCAATGGCACCAGTGGTGCGAATAGAGCCAAACGGTAGTCAAGCTCTGTTACTGTTTGATGATGCCCGTAAAGATTTAGAAGACAGTGGTTGGCTCACATTTATACAGAGGTTCAAGGGCTTCAACCTCATGGTTTCACAGCAATTCACCCTTACCTTTGATGGGTGTAGGGCTAAAGTAGGTGACATTCAGCTTGAACTCAATGAAGAATTCCTAAGCTCTGCCACAGGATTAGCATCCACAGGCCAGCGATGGTTTAAGAACTCCAAAGTTGATGAAGTACTGTGTCCTTTGTTATTCGTATCACGAAAGGTTACATCATGTGACAAAGGTATGCCTATTTCCACACTTAAACCCGGGTGGCATGATCTTTTGATAATGGTTAAACAATTTGTGACCTGTGAAGGTCGGTATGGATTGGTTTTTCTTTATCACCTTCGATTGTTAATGAATTTCATGGGCTATCCATTGAACATGCCATTTTACTTCCTACATAGTCTTTACAAAATAGCTAAGAGGTTCAAACGCAAGAAGGATGATAGCATCTTGTTTCACCATGGCTTGATTAGACTCATCGTTGTCCACCATTTAAACCTTCACGGTGATAATTGGAAAGCCTTTCTTTCTCGAAATGGCTTTGTTGATTCAAAGTCTGTCCAAATCGACAAGTCTGTCCAAATCGACAAGATCACTGTCGTATCCAAACTAATAGTTGCATGATCAATGTTGATGTGGCTTGATTAATGTGTTATCCATATCTGATCTCTTTTATTATTTAAAAATACAGCAATTACTTGTTTCAGTTAATGAATCACAGATTTCTCTTCTTCGTTAATTGAATCATTTTGTACAAATCCTTGCACGCAGATTCATCTAAATGTTATGATTTGTAAATTATAAGATTGTTGTAACTTTTATGTCTTGTTTGTCCCGTAATTATATTTGAAGAGAACAACAGCTTCCCGTTTACGAGAAGCTTGTGGATAATCCGGTGCGGGTTTCCTCCCTCCGAACAGCTATAGCAACCACTGCATACAGGACAAACTTGAAGCGCTACTTCAGGTCAGTTTATTATTTTGTTTAATAGTTAGTTTGTTAGTTTAATATAAGTAGTTTAGATACATATATGTATAGTTTATATTTGTAGTTAGAGCTATTATTTTAGTTGCTTAGTTTAGTTGGTTTTTATTTTATTTCTTTTTCATAAAATTATAAAGTCAAAAAACAAATTGTCTAGTTGTCTTAGGACATATTACAAATGAGTTTTGCAGGTTTTCAATTAAATCTGTAATTTGTAAGTATTGTATATTTGTAATTAAATTTGATTCTGTTAGTAATTGAATATTTGATTTTATAGAATTATAGTTGTGTAGTATTAGATAGTGAATTGTATATATAATAGTTTAGTTTTGTTTATTAGTTTGTTTTAATTGTTATTTTTCATTTAGATTAGTTAATTTAGAGTATTTTTATTTTTGTTTTCTTAGGACTTAGATCGGCTAACGAAGTCGCTAAACCCGCCAGGGTGGGTTATCCCAAACATCTTGGATTATTTAGACAACCCCGGACTAGATCCACTCTTCCAGTTGACGGATGGTCAATTTTTCCCATCAACACTATGGTAGGTCAGCAGGAGGAGAAAGCCTCTTACTTACCAGTTGCATTTCAGAAGTCTGAAGAACATTTTTGACAAAATCCTCCTTTGACAGAGGTTTGTGATAAACCTTCAGTTGATGCCCATTTACAACAAGGGAAGTCTGATTTTCATCAATAGTCTTTATCCTTACTGCACCATTGTCACAGACTGTATCAACCTCATAGGACCCCATCCATCTGGTAGACAGTTTGCCTTTAAAAAATTTGAATCTGTTATCATATAGGAGGGCCCAATCATCTGGCTGGAAGGACTTCTTTTTAATGTACTTGTCATGCCATTTGGTCCTTTGCTCTTGTATCAGGGTGGTTCTTTGTAGAGCATCTTGTCTTATCTCATCAAGCTCGTTCAATTGTAATAGCCTCTATTTTTTAGCTTCGTGTAGGTCCATTCCTAATTGCATGGCAATTATGAAGGTCTTTACCTAAAACTCTATGGGCAGCAGTACCTTCTTCCCATACACCAACTCATAAGGTGTATGGCCTAGTGTATTCTCCAGGTTGTCTTGTAGGCCCACAAGGCATCACGCAACCTATCAGCCCAGTCTTTGTGATGCAGTTGAACAGTCTTGGTGAGGATGGTCTCTATCACTTTGTTGGTCGATTCCACTTGGCCATTGGCTTGGGGGTGATAGGGCGAAGACTTTCTGTGTTTGATCTTGTATTGTTCAGTAAGAGCCTTGACCAAATTTGAGGTGAATTGTGTCCCTTGGTCAGTGACTATTTCTCGAGGTACCCCGAAACGAGTGAAAATTTCCTTAAAGAGAAAGTCTGCAATAGATTGTTCATTAGTTGAATACAGGGCCTTGGATTCTACCCATTTTGTTACATAGTTTGTGCAAACTAATATGTATTTTTTTCTGTAGGACATAGGATTGATACGTACTACAAAATCTAAGGCCCATTTTTCAAAGGGTTGGATTACTACTTGGGCTTGGAGTGGCATTTCGTCGACTGGTGTAGGTTTTCCCATTCTTTGGCAATCATCGCAGTTGGCCACATATTTCTTTGCATATTTGAAAATGGTCAGCCAATAATAGCCAGATTGTAGGATTTTGTAAGCTGTCCTTTTGTCAGCAAAGTGGCCTCCACATGGGCCATCATGGCAGACTCTGAAGATATCCTGCATTTCATCTTCCCGGACACATCTTTTGATTACCAAATCAGGTCCCGTTCGGTATAGGGTATCCTCATTCCACATATAATTGGCACTTAGTTGAATGATTCTCTATTTTTCTTTGGATGTCATACCTTGAGGAAGCTTGTCAGTTACCAAATAGTTGTCTACGTCTGCATACCAAGGGGTGAAAGTAGAAATGGAAAATAAATTCTCATCCATAAAATCATCATCTACTGGAGCGTTGTCACATGTATGGATAATCCTAGATAAGAAATCAGCAACCAAGTTGTCTCTTCCAGGCCTATCTATGATAGTGATATTGAATTCTTGTAGTAACAATATCCATCTAGTTACTCTAGCATTTGTAACAGGTTTATTCATTAGAAATCTGATAGTTGAGTGGTCAGTGTGCACAAAAAATTTGTATCCTGTTATATAGTGTCTAAACTTGTTGATGGCATGTACTACTGATAAAAATTCTTCTCTGTGATAGTATAGTTTGCTTCGGCAGGTGAGAGGTTCTTACTAACGAAGTGTATAGCATAAGGAATCTCCCCTTCCTTTTGTCCTAATACAGGTCCCAAAGCGGTATCTGAGGCATCTGTATAGATATGGAAAGGAAGAGACCAGTTTGGACCTCTCAAAGAAGGGGCACTTGAAAGTTTTGTTTTTAAGATTTCAAAGGAGATTTGGCATTGCTCATCCCAACAGAATTCAGCATCTTTCGTTAATAGTTTGAAAAGAGGGGTAGCTAGGTTTGTAAAATTTTGAATAAACCTCCTATAGTAGCCGGCATGCCCTAAGAAACTTCTGATTTCCTTTTGTGAGCTAGGGATCTTAATTTGGGAAATAATGTTGATTTTGGAAGGGTCCACCCTTATTCCTGTACCGGAGATGTGGTGACCTAGAACAATTCCTTCAGTAAGCAGCATTCTCAATTTTTCATGACTGAGTGAAAGGTTGGTCTCTTTACATCCAACTAGTACCTTCTTCAAATTATCCAATGCCTATTGGAAATCATCCCCATATACTGTGAAGTCATCCATGTAGACTTCCACACAATCATTGGTCAAATCAGAGAAAATAGCCAAGACAACCCTTTAAAAGGTAGCAGGGGCATTACATAACCCAAAGGGGAGAACCCTATAGGCATAGGTTCCCCAAGGACATTTGAATATGGTGTTATCCTGGTCTTCTAATGAAATTTGTATTTGGATGTAACCACTAAACCCATCCAGGAAAGAAAAGTACCTCTTCCCAGATAAAGTGTCCAAGACTTGATCTATGAAAGGTAAAGGGAAGTAGTCCCTATAGGTGGCCTTGTTTAGTTCTCGAAAGTCCACACAAATCCTCCATTTCCCGTTTTTCTTTGGTACAATATCTAATGGGGAGACCCATTTGCTATCTAATATAGGGTAAATGAAATTGGCTTGTAGGAGTTTTTGGAGTTCCTCCTTTACTATATCTTTCAAGGCTAGGTTCATTCTTCTTTGGGGCTGCCTGACAGGTTTGATCTAATCATTAGTGTAAATATCATGCATACAGGTATCTGGGTGGATCCCTTTCATGTCATAGTAATCCCATGCAAATGCATCAGATTTCCCTTGAATCATTTTACCAGCTTTTGTTGTTGATCTGTTTCTAGGTTGGCATTGATATATAAGGACTTTCCAGGGATGATTTCAACAGCTTGGACAGTTGATTCCTTCCCTTCCTCTACTTGTGAAAGAGTGGCTATTGTAGAAGTGGAAGGGTGCCAATTTTCTTGAAATTCAGGGCTAAAGATGTGTGTGTAGTTAGGGAAATATTGGGGACAGTCAATGCATGCCGAAGCAGCCAAGAATAGACTTAAGATTTGTTCTTCAAAGTGTTCTTGTGCTCCTTTTACTTGTTCAAGTGTCAACAAGGGATGAGTATAGTCCTCCTCCCCATAAGGATTCTCCAACTAGAGAGGAACTTCAGTGGTTGGTTGGGTGGGGGGGAAAAGGATAAGTTTATGACTTTGAGTACCATTGGAAATTGTCATTTCTCTAGATCAACAACTGATGAATGCATCAGCAGTGGCCAACCAAGGTCGGTCGAGTACCACTGGGTGTCCTAGTTTGGGGGATTTGGGATGGATTACCAAGAAATCCACAAGGTATTCCCAAGAGGCCAATGTTACTGTTATATCATCTAAACTTCCTGTTGGGGTGATGATCGATTTATATACAAGCTCTAGAAAAGTTTGTGTAGGTATTAAGTGATCTAGTTGCAGTGTTTTCATAGTGTTCATTGACATCATATTTATTGTTGCCCCTAGATAAATCAATGTGTTACGTAAGACAACACCATTGATTTCTATGGTTACTACTAGGTTACCTGGATCACTATACTTGGAAGGAATTTCTGTTATAAATTCGGATAACTTCCCTACCACCCGTATGATAGGAGGTTCCTTCCTCTTTCTCCCTGGCTTTTTAATGCAAAGGTCCCTTACAATTTTAGCATATATAGGTATGTCTTTAATGGCCTGTAGTAGTGGGATCTTTACACATATATTCTGGAGTTCAGTCTTTAGATTATGTTCTAGAGGTTCCTCAGTTTTCTTTACGAGCAACCTTTCTGGGTAAGGGGGATTCATTTCATGGGGTGTTTCTACTGCAAGGGAGTTGGGAGAAGGAATTTCTTATGGTACTGGAGTGTTTCTTTCTGCTTTCAATGGATCAGTCATCTGTTCTTATCTTTGAACCGTTTGGACATCTATTTGTTCTTCTTGGTTTGTGTGATTATGCGCTTGTTCTTCTTGAATGACCATAGTGGGATTTGTTTTGTTTACAATCCTTCCTGATCTTAATTCAATTCCATTAAACGGAGCTAGCGTTACTACATATGTAGGAAAGGTTTGTACTTCAACATTTTATAGGTTGTGTCGGTCTGTTATTTGGGTTAGGGATAGGTTGTGCAGGAATAGGGGTATGTCGAGGAGGGTTTTGGATGGGTACAGCTTGCATTGGTTACTGCATATTTGGATTCATGGGTAGTGCAAGTGGTTGTTGTAGTTGTGGGGGTGGAATAAGAGCAGGGGGGTTAAATCCTGGGAGCAACTGTGAAATATTCGAAGGATATTGTGGGTAGGTGGGAAAATTTGTTGGTTAAAAGGGGACATTTCCATATACAGGTCCTCTCCACCCCTATTGCCAAGGTTGGGTTTATGTCGACCACTAAGGATAAGACATGGGGGGTACCTATTGTTTTTGGGGGTATTGTGTAATTGGGTCGGAAAACATGCTGGAGTTTTGTTGTCTCCATGGTCTCCTAAGGGGGTAGGATGTCTCAGGTTCTCCTCCTCCCTTGAACATGGCCTTGAGTCCAGGAAGAGAAGGGAATTCGTTAGTAGGATGGTCCTCTGTGCAAAGACCACAGATTTCAATAACATTGAGGGGGCATTCCTTTTCAGGGTGTTTCCTCCTATACTGATGAAAGAAAATTGCTAACGCAACATTTTCTTCCTCTTGTTTTCTTTTAATTTTCATGGTATCTAGTTGGGAACTGATGGTGTTTAGGATATATGTTTTAAATTTTTCCAATAGATTTCCTAGTTCAATCCTCGTGACACCTCTGGATGTGGGTTTAGCAATTCTGTTGGTAGGGTCCCTTATACTTTTCCCCATTTTAGCTTGACTGTGAGAGTATCTTTTACAATACTCTGCTATGTCTGCAAATGGCTTTTGGTATACGTCCCCATAACTCATGAGGTTTAACACTTCAATGCAATCATCCCTCACACCCTTTAGAAATACATTCCTAACTGTATTTGTATCTAAGGAAAACTGCTTAGTCTTTTGGTAATTGTATAAGAACCTCTCTAGGTAGTCTTCTAAGCTTTCCTCTTTCGATTGTTGCATTTTGAATATATCATTCCTAGCGTCCCTAGGTCTACAGTAATCTTGGTATTTCTGGAGGAAGGTCTCCTTCATACCATCCAAGACAAAATTGTGTGTTCCCCTAAGCTCATGAACGACCGCAGTGTCGAATCTTTTAGTGTGGCTGGGAAAAGTTTTAATTTTTTAGAATTATCTGTGTAGTTATAGCTCCTACACAATATGTCAAAGTCAAATAAAACGAGTCAGTGTCTTCTGTCGACATACCTCAGAAATGAGGAAGTGAATATAATGGAATGTTCTTCATAGCAACGTCTTTAGCAATATCCAGTATGGGGAATCCAAATTTCTATGTTTCATTGGCTATGTTTCCCTCTTCTTCTACCATGTTTCCAAGCAATCTGTAGGGAGGTGGTGAATTTTCTCCACTGAGTGATGGTTCCACCACCGGGTTACCTAGTATCTCTGGTTGTTCCAAGGTTTTTGTGGCCTCCCAACAACAGATGCAACCTCTTCTATTACCACCTCTGCTTCTTTTCCAGTTTCTCCTTTGGATGGGGTCACCATTGCTTCCTTCCTTTCTTGTTGCCTTATGTCTTTAATCTGAACAGTGGCTTCAAATCTAGTGCCTTTTGTTGTTGTTGCAATTGCTACCTTTGAGCTCTCTCCTCTGAGAATTTTTCCTGCAATAGTTTTCGATGAATTAGTATATGGGGGGGGGGGTTTCTTTATTGTTTGCTTTTCTAGTTTTTCTGAGATTTTAGGAGTAATAAATCTACCTTTATTATCCCTGTACCTACTCATAAAAAAAAAATATGAAATAAATAAAAACGCATATTCCTAGTTAGAGGTAGGAGGACAACCTGACTTTGGAGAACCCCACCAAAGTGAATGCGCAGGTTCTTACCTTTCATCTTACCGTCTTCTTTCCACCCTCAGATTATCCTCAAATCCAATCCAATACTTCATCAAACCAATAAAAAATATGCTACCTGTTACTGTTTACAACTCCCCAGCAACGGCGCCAAAATGTTGGTGCGTAAATATGTTCAATGTATATCTCACACTCACTTAAATGTCAATCGGGGATTCGTAATCGAAAGATTCGTTACACTATATGTGCCGAGAATAAGTAACCTACCTAAGTCTGTTGCATATAGGAAATAATTAATAACATAAAAATCATGTTTCTAAGATTTCTAAATACTTCAAAGTATTCTCTGAACCTAGAAGAGAAAATTGATAATGAAACTTAAACAAACAGTCAATCAAAGAGATGTTGTCCTAAAGAAACAAGTATGTTCATTTCAGGCGCTTGAATTGAAAAGATGAACTTTAAGAAGCTTGTCTCCTGTAGCAATTAAAACAATCAATTCCAACCATTCTCGAAACAAAAGCCAACTTCAACCTCATGTAATTTCAATCAAACCAGCACAAGGGGAGTTCAGTATAACTGAAAGACTTTATTACAGAGCATGAAGATGAAATATAAAGTCTCTTGGTCCCTTGCGATACTAGGTCTACTACAGTCATAAACTCAAAATATCAGTCCCACACTTCAAATTATGAAATAGCTACCTTCAACATCTGAGAACGAAATGTCTATTCGATCTAACACTTACTTATTCACACCAATCCAAAATGATTAACTCAATGCTCAATCCTGAAAATGAAGTAAAGACCAATCACACACACATTGTTATAAACTATCCACACAAACACACAGAACGTATACAAGGAGGTTTAACTTAGTTGGGGCAGTGGGCCCTTGCCGAACCAACAAGGAACCTCTTAAGGAAGTAACAGACTAAAACTTTTCACTCACATCCAAGAATTGACATAAAATATCTACTATATTAATTCAGCTGGTAAATTGGATCAACAGTGTTTTACTTCATACATGACAATGATAAGTATTGTCTGGTTCTTACAATATACTTTTTACATTCTCTATTATCACTAGCTATCATCTATACAACATTACTTATATAAGGTAAGATGATACTATCAATATCTATGGATAAACATTAACCAGTTTGAGAGATTTCACATTTAAGATTTACATCGAATTTTTAGGAATCGACTCCATCCTCATGACACGAAGTGCATGAGCGATGGAGTCTCTTGCAACTAGAAAACTGACTCGGGTGCTTCTATCCAACTGTCTTCTCGAAATCTTCACCATTATTCAGGTCCGACTAGCGCATTCTAGAAACAGAGGTTATGGTACTAGATTGCACACAGTCGCGAGTCTAGTACCGGAATAGAGAAGAGTAGGTAGTACCAGAATAGCACATGTCTTAGTACCGGAATGGATTTGGTACCGTATTAAAACTGTCTTGGGTACCTGAATGGATTTGGTACCGGATTACACGGTGTCTGGTAGTGCCAGATAGACTGCTCATAAATCAAATCATTAGGACTATACAAAATAAAACACTTTCAATCGAATTAATTTAAGAAAGTTAAACAAACATGCTTTAAATCATCAATTACCTCTTGTAGACATGACATAGCTATTAGACATATGTTTTGGGAGGGAGTAGTCCAGTATAGGTTTATAACATAGGAAAAAAGGCTTAGATATAGGGTAATATAGGGCATTATCTATGTCAAAATAGAGACTCAACAACCTGTCATTGGTTCCTTTCTTCAATCTTCTGACAAAGTTGGTTGTTTATTCATCATCTTATGAGACGTCACTATTGATACTATGTTCTTTTTCTATTTGCTTTCCCTTTTTCTTTGACCTTTTGGATGCTTTGAAGGTTGCTTCTTTTATATCTGGATTTTCCTATTCAGTTATCATTTCATATGTTGTGAAGATTCCATGTAGTTCGTCCATGATTATTGAGTTTATATATGCTCTTTATTATAGTGATGATATCTTAGGGTCAAATCTCATAGGAAGAGATCTTAGTACCTTTTGAGCAATTACAAATTATTTTATTTCTTCTCTAAATCCCAAGATTGAATTTACTATTTCATCGACTTGTAAAAAGTAAGCTGCAATATTCTCATATTCCTTCATCTTTAGTTGTTTGAACTGACCTCTGTAAGTTTGAAGCTTTGCTGCTTTGACTTTTGAATCTTCTTCATAAATATTTTGAAGTTTGTCCCAAATATCTTTAGAGGATTTACAATGTGCAACTTTGGTGAATACCTATTCTCCAAGACCATTCATAAGTGCATTTGTGGCTTTGGAATTATTCTGACCGCGTTTCACTACTTTTTCATTTGTCATCGGAACTGTTGGTGTTGTGTATCCATCTACAATTGATTGTCAAATTTCAAATCCCTGTGCCTGAAATTATGTCTTCATCCTTATGCTCCAAAATGCATATTTTTGCCCATCAAACTATGGTATTCCATTTTTATACATGTTTTTTCTCTCCATGATCTACTTTTCAGTGGTTAAACGGATTTCTGAAGGAACCTTCTCTGATACAAATTGTTGGATTACTGAGAGGGGGCTGAATTAGTAATAGAGCAATCTAATCATTTTTAACCATATAATGCAAGTGTTATATCAATGTAGCATTATCACCCAATATTTGTAGAGTAAATAAACAATGAACAAATGAACAATCATACACATACACAATACACCAGTTTTTTTATGTGGAAACCCAAAGCGGGAAAAAACCACATAATTCTTTTTCTTATATGTATTGAAGAATTACATTCATTGGAAGCACCAACTTCCTTTGTTTTCCAGCTGCAACAGGAAGGAGGCTCCAACCCCCTACTTTCTCAGGATACAACCTGAGGGAAGCTCTAACTCCCCAATTCTCTGGCTACAACCCCCTATCTTCTCCAGCTACAACCGGAAGGTGGCTACAACCCCCTATCTTCTCCAGCTACAACCGGAAGGTGGCTACAACCAGCTGTCGTTGCCCCGTCCAACTGCCCTGATGTATAAGTAGAATGATGGAACCATTGTCACACTATCACTGTGAGATATACTATTGTAAACATGTACCAATCAACCTGCACCAAACAACATGTACCAATAACCTGAACCATGCATCAACCTGTACGTCAACCTGTACCATAAACAAGTGCATCAACCATGCACCAACATGTACCTCAACCTCAATCAAAATCCCTCATCAATTTCATCATCAAAATCTTATTTGTAACTCTGTAATAGACCCGGTGTATATGATCGCATACCTTCAAACCTTCCTTAATTTTAACAACAAGATACTAGCATTTTCATCAAACTTTACTTTAGTCTCACATGACTAGTTTTGGAATAGTCAACAACCCTAACTTGAAATAAGCATAACTATGTACCTGTAATGAATAAAGATATGAAAATAGTACACAATGTTCTTTAGTGTGTTTTATGCAATTCATCCAAGTGTCACTACTTGGAACCTCTCACAAAATGAGTTATAGAAAAAATGGCATACCTTGTTGAAGTATGGCTTATTCTAGAGAGTGAACTTGTAGAGTGTGCCCCGCACAGAATAATTTTTGTATGGATCTAAAAATTGTACACATAATACTACAGACTGTACTCTAACAAAAAAATCTGGTCTTACCGAATTTGGATATTTTATGAATAAGTTATGGCATTTTTACCCGAAACACCTATTTTAGACTAGTTTCAGGACTAGCCACAAACCTTATTTTCCACGGAGTGTAACTCCAAAAATACAACGACCCACAAGATTAAATTTGTACCACAACTACTTGGATATGTGTCATCAATGGCCTCCCAATTTCACAATCTAAATCATTCTAGAAAAAACGTTGTTGTGAAAATGGTGAGATGACCTATAAATAACATACCTTAGAAAGCAACATCAAAAGAATTTATCCTCCCTTGAATTCTGGCCTTCTTTACTTCACCTTCCCTCTAAAATTCGGCTTAGATATCCTTTGGTTACCTCATTCACCTATAGATATTCAATATGCTCAAGTGTGATTGAAATGAGAGAGCCTTGCCTCTTACTTATACTTTCATGTAGCTTCCTTAGAAGCATCTTCTAGACCACTTTGTCCACATAGTCACCTATGTCCAACTTTGCCCAATTTGCCACTTGTCCATATATCCAATAGCCACTTGACTACTTAACCCATTTTCCTCATTTTAGGGTTAACCTTGTTATAACCACTTTCCATAATTAGAAAGTTCTACATTTACTTTATTATTTAAATAATCCTCCTTGACTTTGTCACTTCACTTTATTATTTAAATAATCCTCTTTGACTTTGTCACTTCACTTTATTATTTAAATAATCCTCTTTGACTTTGTAACTTTACTTTATTATTTAAATAATCCTCTTTGACTTTGTCACTTCACTTTATTATTTAAATAATCATCTTTGACTTTGTTAGTTCACTTTATTATTTAAATAATTTCTTCTTTGCAAACACTTTGACTTCTTTGACCTTTTGGGACTTCAAGCCAACATATGAGGGTCCTCCAACTTCGTAAGGCCATAACTCTCAAACCGTGAGGAGTTATGTGACGTTCCACATACCACCATAAATGGCATGACATGTACTATCCATCTAGAATAGTATTACCTACAATTATATCAAAACTCATACCATTATACATCAAACAAACTTGGGTCCATTACCCAAACCTTTGTGCTACCGGAATTTGCTATCGGACTTTCTTCAAGGGTTGACATCAAGGAAAGCCAACCCAATTAATCAACAAGAACAACACAAGTAAGAAATTTTGAAAGAGAGAGGGAAGAAGGAGGAAATTGGAGGACAAATATTGTTTTCAGGAACTTTTATAAGGGCATTGTTGTTGCTGGGAACTTTGGGCTCGGGGGCCAGGAAACAGCAGGGATTCCTAGAGCTAGGGAGCCAGAGACGTTGTTCCTAGTTGGCTGGGAAGTAAATATTCAGTTTGGGCAGTTTGTGGTAGTTGGGAAAGAACAAGAACAAACATGAAAAGGGGCTAAGTCAACCAACCTATAGGTCAGGCAGGTATTTTACTAGTTGGTTTGTTATTATTATGTTGTCTAACTTATTATGTTGACTATTTACCAATTTATTCCTTGCATAAAGAAAAATTCTAAACTAAATTGTAGTCATTCCAGCAGGAGATTACAATTTTTTTTTTGAGGCCCTAAAATTGGAAGGCCTTACAAATGGTATCAGAGCCTGGTTTCAAAACTGAAACCCAAGGCCTACCCACCTTAAGACAAAAATTTAGACATGATGTCCGAATAATGAGTAGAAATAACACAGAAAACCCTGAAATAACCCTCAAAACCCTGAATTTACCACTAAGGAACCCTAAAATAACTCTTATAAAGAATACCCAAAAAAACAAACTATGAGAATGTGCACGACTTAGGCCAGGACTAGTTCGACTTTTCTGAAATCTTAAAGATAATTCACTTGTTGGTATAGGATTCAGTTGGTGTTGCCTTGACAAGTGGGAGTTAATTTCCAGTTTATTTACACTTGAAGTTGTATTTCTTGCAATTTGTTGTCTTTGTGTCTTCAGATCTTCAATCTGTTTCTTGTCCTCCTCTTCCTGAATAGAAGTTGTCCACAAAAAAATAAAAAATCATGTTATCAATATATATGTTACCGAGGAGAAATATATTTTAGCACATAAGCCAGCAAATGCAGCTAGAACACACCAACTCCTTCCATATTTTATAAAGAAAAACTTATTAAAAGTGGGAAAAATTTAAAATAAAATATGAATACCTTCTCTTTCTTGGTATTTTTTAAACCTGCTTCAAAGGAACGTAATTGTTGGGTCTGTAAATTTGCTTCGGCCAATGGAGTCGACTTTGTTGATTTTCTGCTCCTCACAGCCACCCTTAGTCACACTCACATACCATGTGACTATATGCTACAGTCAATGATAATAAGGCCCTATTGCTAGCTCTCGATCACCTTATGACCACAAATTTTGTTCCCAACACTGTTGTTAACCCCCAACCCACAAAAAAATAAAAACATTAAAATGATAAAAACCCTCGGGCAGTTGGAGGTTGATTGCAGGACGGTTAGTGATGGCTGGAAAGTCACCCCACCCCTTTCTTGTTTGTATTTTTATTGCAGGTGGAGGAGAGGTAGCTCGTGGTTAAGGAGGAGAGGTTGATGAGCTGGAGCGATGGTGGGGTTGAGTTGGATCCTGAGATGAGATGATTACAGAGGTAAGTGTGAGTGGAGGAGGAGAGGGTGGAGGTGGCCCGTGGGTGGACAGTAGGTTGCGGCCTATTGAAGGAGGAGAAAGAGGAGGTGATGGACATGTGGTGCTCGTTTGACAATGGAGGTGAGGCTCGACTGAGGTGAAGGTGTTGACTGAGTGTAGAGGGTGTAAGAGGGGCCATGCACGTCGAGGGATATGGGAAGGTGGTGGTGTAGAGGGTCAACGAGGAGCTCGGACATGAATGGCGAGCACATAAGGCACCAAAACCATCCATATCCAACACCAGGTGTTATCAGCCACCGAAACCATCCATAGCCACACACCAGGTGTTACGATCCACCTCCACCTCCCAACCTTCCATTCTGGATTTGGTACGTAAACAAAACCGAAGGTAGGAGTTGGCCATGGAGCCATGGTCATGCTCAAACCCCTTTCAAAACCCTTACCCGTGCTTACTTGTAGAGAAAACAGATTCAATGGAGAAAGGAATGACCAGTGAAATAAAGAGAGGGTCGGGTTTTGTGTTTGTAAATTATTTTATTATTTGTTGGAATAGGAAGAGAAAGCACATGGGCCTCATGCGAGGTCCCATGTTGCTCACACAATTGTTTTAATTTTCTAATTTTTTTCATTTCAGTGTGGATAAAAACACATTTAATTTATTTCTTAAGGATTATATATATATATATATATATATATATATATATATATATATATATATATATATATATATATATATATATATATATATATATATATAAAATTTAAAATCATATATAAAATTAAATAATAAAAATAAAATTTTAATAAAATAAAATATAAATGAAATATATATTATTTTATTATTTGTTGGAATAGGAAGAGGAAGCACGTGGGCCTCATGCGAGGTCCCATGTTGCTCACACAGTTGTTTTAATTTTCTAAAAAAAAAATTCATTTCAGTGTGGATAAAAACACATTTAATTTGTTGCTTAAGGTTTAT